>PVJH01005206.1:75898-115309 GCA_004026705.1 Nesogale talazaci | reverse complement strand
TCCATCAAGACTAGTAATAGGAGTGGTAATATCAGGAGGGTGGAGGGATGGAGGAATAGAAAGGGAGAACCAACAAACAACAGGGACACAAACAACAGGGAAGTGAGTGTTGGGACACATTTTACAGTGTACAGGATGAAAAAAATAACAATTTGTAAATTACTAAGGGTTCAAGGGGAAGGGGGGGGCGAGGAAGAGTAATATAGGGAGCTAATAATGGGGGCCTGGAGGGAGGGAGAATGTTTTGAGAGTGATGATGGCAATGGGTATGTAAAAGTGGCCTGCATACAACTGATGTTAGGGATTGTGATAGGAGTTGTATGGGCCCCCAATAAAATGATTCATTAAAAAAAGGGGGGGAGGGGAAAGAGGAGTTTTTTTTTTTTTTTTAAGAGGCGCTTGTACCAAGGGCTCAAGTGGAAAATGTTTGGAAATGTATGTGGCAACATGTGTGCAAATGTGCTTGATAGAAATGATGTACTGAATGTTGTAGTAGCTGTAAGAGCCCCCAATAAAATTAAAAAAAAAAAAAAAGAACTGTTTCCCATAAAATTTTTGACCAAACCCCCTTCCCCCATAACAATGGCAAATGTATGTGTTCTCCTAGCCAAAATAGCAGACACATTAGAAACACTTGCTGTTTTGAAATTCAATAGCAGCAATAAGTATCCCTAATGAGATAATCAAAAATAGTATAGTTCTGTTAAAGCACTTGATGCCAAATAAAAACAAAATAATCAATAATACAGTACAATTAATAACTAATAACTATAGAAAGCTAGAGTTCAGGCAATGTTTTCTCTTAGATTAAAAGTATAAAAATTTAAAAACCTGGTCCAACATCTAATATTTATGACGGGAATTGCATCAGAAACACTGGTCTTTTCCTCTATCGAATAATTCTAATCTAAGGAGTCTATCTCAACTCCATACCTGCAACAATGTCAGATCTTCTTCGTTAGCTTTGTGCTTTGCTTTTTCCATTTTCAGTACATTTGACACATTGGTTAAATTTTTCAGATTTGTAGGAGGGACTTTCAGGGTCTCACATAATCGCAGCAATCTTAAGGACAGAGTAAAGACGCAATTATTTATTTGAAATTGTTCAATAATCAAGCTAAAGCCAGAGTTGAAGTTGACAAAATAATTTTCCAAGTCCTGATACACAAGAGTGACTGAAGTAAGCACTTGAAATTATAGATTCTTCCTAATAAATTCTCTGAAACTTAATAACTTGCTCCAGAAACACATGCAGTAGCAGTTATTCTCTTAAGAATAGTAATAATCCTATTCCCACCACCGGAGAGCAGTGATGCCCCCCCCAAAAAACAAAAACAAAACAAAAAGAATAGTAACAAAAAGGGCTAGGCCCCGGTGGCGTAGTGGTTGTGTGCGGGACTGCGGCCCACTGGGACAGAGGTTCAATTCCAGCAGTGGGGCTGGGCCTCCTACTCCCACCACCGGAGAGCAGTGATGCTCACCCCCCCCCCCAAAAAAAAAAAAAAGAATAGTAACAATAACAAAAAGCTTTCATATTCTTCAAATGTGTGATGTGGCAACAAAAGTAGTTGTATATTCTTTTAAAAGTTTGATCCATATTTCAATTGCATATTACCTTTTTTTTACAAAGTTAAGATGGTACTGCATGTTTTCACTTTCTTCAACACTGTTACTCAAAATTGTTCTAGGAAAAAAAATGGAAAAAAATTAGTTTGAAAGACAATTAGCATAATTTATGGACTTTCCTTTCAGATTCCTTCATGTGCTATCAAGGAATTATCCGCTTTCTTTCCTTTGGTATTAAGCTATTATTAGGTTGCGTGGTAGCTATTACTCGACCCATCAGATACATTTTAGCTCTTTAGGGTGGTATTCTGTCTTTTTCTTTGTATCCCTTCTAGTATAGAAACTTCCATACAAAATGTTCGAACTCAATGTCTTCCTAAAGCATGCCTATTAACAGAGCAAGGTGAAACTATACAGAAACCAGGTTTTAATTTTAATCTTATTTATAAACTTGATTATTTCATTGACAGAATCCCACGTTTTTAAAATCAGTGAAATTTCTTTTTCTGAAGGCTAATATCATAAAATTTATCTTCTGATAGAAAAAATACTCTATCATTTAAAAACAGATCATTACATTTAAAATGATACCTATAAAAAGTAAAATATTAGAAACCAAAGGGTGACTAAAGGAAATAATTATACTCACAATATTGCTGATTCAATCATAGCTTGTAAATGTTCTTGGTTTATCTTTGAAAGAGGTTTCCAGGTTTTTCTCTTGTTGGGTGCTATCCTTATCTGTTTTAAATGAGTTTGCTTTGTTTTTCCTGTCACTGATGATGGAAGAAACTATGATTATTGCAAATATTTGGATGTTTTTACTTAACAAGTGTTTCAAGTATAGAGAAGGTTAGGAAAATTTGAGCACCACAATGTTATGTGATACATAAACTTTGGTTTACTATCCTTTGAACTGCAGTCATGACATGTTACTTATTGAATATGGATATTTTATTTTTACTTAAATGATACTACATATAGAAACCCTAAACAAATAATTCTAAATAACGAACCAAGATATAATTATTAGGAATCAACATAAAAGTTTGTATATCAGAAATGGCTTGAATTCTTTAAAAGCTTTATTGAACTTACTTAAAACTGAATTCTATAAAGTCAGATGGTAACGGGAATAAAACAGATAAATCAAACCAAGTAGATTTTTCAGTATTTATTTAGCTAATGGTATTATTCTACTTACAAGTAATGCTGAGGTAAGTAGGTATATTATCAATTCACAAGAAAATTGGTTTCTGAGAGAATGAATTTAACAAATTAATAACAGTTATGCAAAGTATTATAAATAAAAAATACTGTAAACTATGAGAGCATATAACCAGAGGTCCAGAGGCCTTAACCTGGTCTTGGGTGAGGAGGAAGGATTCCTTCCAGGAAGGAGTGGTGATTAAGTAAAAACTGTAACTTCAAACTCATTAACTGCAAATAAAGTTACAAGGTAGCTCTAAGGTATTCAGTGGTAGTAGAATAAATTATATTTATCTTTTTTATAATTCTCTTAAAGAGATCATTAAGCATATCACAAATCAGTACTAATCCAAAGTGTAGGGTACTTTCATTTTCTCTAGTTCGTATTAATTTAGTGCTATCAAAGTCTCCATGGTATTTTACTACAGGTGCTGTGTAACATTTGCTGATCAAAATAAGTGAGCAAGCATCAATAACTATGCCTACATATTGTAAATGTGACTTCTTAATGCTATCTTTTGCAGAATCCATTAAGAAGATGTTGAGAATGTTTAAAGACCTAGATAGCTTGAAAAAGGGTCCAAGTTAATATAGGGTACAAGTACCTTTAGAAGACAGATGCGTTCGTTGGCTGATTTTCATTGGGCTTTTAACCTACAGGAAACACACACACACACACACACAGAACACAGAATTAAACATCAGATAAAGATATTTCCAATGTATCTGTCGTGGACGTATAAATATTCATGCATCTTATGGTTAAGGTGAAAAACGTATATTGTCACTTGTACAGAAGAAAAGCGTGTACTTAACATAGTAGACCTGCAATTTCTGGACACTGATGACAATGTATAACATAAGTTTTATATATTATCAAAGAATGATTTTAATCAAGTATTACTCATATTGCTCATGAAATAATATTATAAACTTTACCTACAGAACAAATGTAGGCATTACCTTCTTAACAGGGTAAGAAAAAGAAATGTTTTGACTAATCTGTTGATGAGAGGGTCAAACTTTTTTAGGGGGGTGGGCATCAGTGCCCTCTGGTGGTCGTGGGAGCTATCCAGCACTGCTCCTGAGAGCCGCTGCTGGATTTGAACTGCCAAGCCCAGAGGCCGCAGTCCCGCACTCAACCCTGGGCTCAGCCCAGGGACAAACCTATAATGGGAAAAAGTTAATTTTTCCAAACCATTTTTTCAGTTAATAAAAATCTCTTCTCCAAACTTATAAGATTCTACTTATAACATATGTATGCTGAGGAATTGGTATACTTCATTCCTATTCTTCCCATTTAGTACCTTTGATGATCCACACCCCACCCCTTCTGACAGCATGCTGTGGTCAATGCTTGCTTTTGAATAATTGAAGTAAGCAACAATTATCATCTGGAGATTTTTCATGTTGCAAGTATCTCTCACAATTGTATGTAGTATAATTTTTATTACAAAAATAACTTTTAAAATGGGGTATTAACAAATAATGAATGCACTTTCCGTCCAAACTTACTGACTTCTCATATTTTCTAGTGTGTTAGCAAGTGGTCTTCTACTCTTTATATAGACTAGTAAACTTCGAATCAGAGTTCTGAATGATACATTTGATATTTTTATTACCTCTTCTTCTGATAACTCCACTTCCTGGTGATCAGTTTCTCTGATAACTCCAAGCCTACATCCTTTACTTTTTGGATTAGGTTTTAACTGCTGAGATTTTTTCTTGGAGAGATTTACTTTGCCAGACATCCTGAAGGAAATGGAACAATCACACAGTACTTTGAAAATTAAAGACAGAAGAAATGGTGAACCCTTGCATAATATTTTATTTAAAAGACGAAATAGTTTCATTTTAAAATAAAACCTGGGGGATGAGCCCTGGTGGCGTAGTGGTTGTGCGCGGGACTGCAGCTCACTGGGACGGAGGTTCAATTCCAGCAGTGGGGCTGAGCCTCCTACTGCCACCACCGGAGAGCAGTGATGCGCGCCCCCCCCCCCCCCCAAAAAAAAATAAAACCTGGGAGAAGCATTGTTTTTAAAGGGAGTTCTGGTTGTTCAGTGGTTAAAGATTCAATAGCTGCACATGGCAGGCAGCTTCATGATTTATGGACTAAGAAATCCCAAAGGGCAGTTTTCTCTTTATTTTGGGATCACTACAATTTGGAACTGATTAAAGGGTCAGTGAAGTGGGGTTATTTTTCCTGTTTTTTTTAAACATTCATATATACATGGAAGTCAAAGCTCACTGTTATGATATCACAGTAACCTTTATTAAAGAAAAAAATATCAAGATGTGAAGGCATTGTATCTTGGAATAGCCTCCACTTAAGGCTACACACTTATGAAGGCAGTGTTTCATCTCTAACTCTTCCTCAAAGAATTTTGCACTCGGATTTACACCCCAAAAATGGCAGATTAAAAAAAATCTTTTGGGACCACCAATCCTTTTTAATGAATTCAGGATGCCAAAAGATCTGGTGGGGCATAGTGATGGCTGCAGGGTAGATGGTCCGATTTCCTGTAGGATGGTCCTTCCTCTTCTAGAATGATGATGGTGCATTAAGATGGCACACTTTTCCTTACACTTCTCCTTACCCTCTTTCTCAACAATACAGCTCTGTTTCTTCATTATGAAAATATTTTCATAATAAGCCCCATTCCTATATTGTATCTTTTAAGGAAACCTATCAAAATTATCCATTTGGAATTCACTAAAGTCGTTGCCATAATCTTTGGAGCTGAGCCCTCTGTCCAGAATTTAACTAGTTCAGCAGGTTCCTCAGAAGCCCACATTTGATTGGACCCTTTTTTGAAGGTACCCTCAGGAGAATAAGTGCATTCCAGTACGAACCTGTCTGGCCATCCACTGATTGCAGAAGTATGTTTAAACATATTTTATTTGGCATAAACCTGCGCCTGCACAAACTGGAACACTGGGAGCAATACTTTTTGACTTGCCTTCCATGTTGACACATATAGCCCACTACACCGCTAAGTTATTCATCATTTGTTTTAGACTGTGATGATTATGTTGATAGTTTAAATATATCTATAGACTTAGAGAATGCCAATAAGGAGGACTGAAAAATCGATTTCCATTAACTTTAAGCTTGAAAGTTTTCACTGAAAAAAGCAAACAGTAACAAAAACAATGGGTAGGAACTATCTGAGAGATTCCAAACCACATGTGAAGACAAAATGTTTATGACCACACTCCTCGCCCTCCCCCCCCCCCAAAAAAAAAAGAAATATCAGGTCAGTTAAAAAAAAGCTAAAATATCACTTTGGGTTGGTTTGAATGATGTCATTAAATATTGATACTCATTATCTTTTGTGCTCTAGTTTTGAAATTCCTTACATCTCAACTTGCCATATATGCCTTATACTTTTCTCTACTTATACAAATATTCTTCCATCCTCAATCCCTACTGTGTATTCCCTAACCCCTTAACTATGCCACTTATATTCCCTAACAAGCTAACTTCAGTCTCCTTTTCACACT
The DNA here is from genome assembly GCA_004026705.1 of Nesogale talazaci. Classification (NCBI taxonomy): domain Eukaryota; kingdom Metazoa; phylum Chordata; class Mammalia; order Afrosoricida; family Tenrecidae; genus Nesogale; species Nesogale talazaci. Next base: position 109,030 of record PVJH01005206.1, on the reverse strand, counting down.
TCAATCCCACTATTCAATGGAACCTTCCTTGCTAATTATCTTATTAATTTTAAATTTGATGCATGTAATGTATACTCTACCTGTATTGATCTCCCAGTCTCTATCCATTTCTTTTACTCCTTCATAACCACTCCACTTTATTTCTCCCTACAGTTTATGGAATTAAAAGTTTCTATTTACTGCTCATTTGATATTTACTTAGTTTTATTAATTTTTTTCTTAGTCTTTACTCAAAAATATTGAAATAAGTATCATTCCAAGTTCAGTTCAAAAACTATTGGTGACAAACCCTTTTAAGTGTAAAATTGAAACTAAACATTTGGTAGGGCAATTTAATGCATGTTGAATATAAGTAGGAACAAATGGCCTTGAGCTTTGTCTCATTTAGTTTTCCTGGGAATTAGTATTTTATGAAATTCTTCATTGTCATGGTGAGAAATCAAAACAACAAACTGGCCAAATTTTACTTCTACACCTACTTGTGGCAGTGGATAATTCCTGGGCTCTTAACCTCTGCAAAAGTGGTATCTGTGGACAAGATAATTCTTGGTTATGGTGGAACATTTTCTTTGTGTAGGATACATAGCAAGCAGTGTCTTGGTCTTGGCCTTGGTCAGTATCCTTAACAACATCTCTCTGTAACAAACAAAGCTTCTCCTGATAGTGCCAAATATCCCCTGAAAACAAAACTATCCACGGTTGCAACTTGCTGTCATTATTAGCTAAGATGGAATCAGGGATGAGGGCAATTTCCCAAGTTTGAATCCTGGCTTCATCACTTTTTTTGGGGGGGGCCATCACTGCCCTCTGGTGGTGGGAGTAGGAGGTCCAGCCTTGCTGCTGGATTTGAACCTCCAACCCAGTGGGCCGCACTCCCGCGCACAACCACTATGCCACCAGGGCTCAGGCCGGCTTCATCACTTTTAACTTGGCTTTCTTATCTGTAAAACAAGTGAGCTACAAATGGTATCAGCAAGGGCTTTGTGAAGCTAAAATGACTTGACATGATATATAACATACATTACAGTAATGAATTCCAATAAAATCTATAGTTTTTCTATTAACTGTTTCACTGAAGGCAGGATAGCAATTTTAACCTGTCTTGGATTCACATTGTAGTTGCAGTGAGCAGAGATGAATGAGTACTTTCTATTGATTGGTTTATTGGGAAAGAACATCATTTTCAGAAAAAACCCTAAAACAATACTTGAACTACTTTTTGGAATATTGTTCCATTGCAATGACTTCCATTCTGCATCGTGCCTCATGGAGAGGAATTCCCCCATAGGATTTGCAAGGATGGGAATTTTCTTTCAACATTTTTAATTGGCATATAATCCACATTCATACAATTCAATAGCTCATATCAAGAATATTTGAACAATCATCAGCTCAATATGCTTTCGAATGTAAAAGCATTTTTGAAGAAGGCTTCCTCATCTTCCTCCCTTGGATGGAGCAGCTTGTGGTTCCAAAGGAAGACATGCAGCCTGGGGCCTAAAGCCTGTGCCATTAGGGTTCCTTATAAGCTACTTACCTAGAAAGCAAGGATATGGGGTATTCAAAAGAAAGTAGCAAGCCAAAGGGCAGAGCGGCTTTTCAGAAAACCTGGCACTTTCAGAAACAAGAAAAGTTGAGAGCCAGCGTCTACAGGATATGTACCGGCGGGGAAACGTAGTCTGAAGCTCCCTACTTACTTGCAATAACGGTTACATGATTTATTTAATAAAGAATAGAACGTACCCTTTCCCCAAGGGGAAACCGTTTGACATCCTAAAGTTTTCCCTACCACCTTGCGGAAACCGCGTATCTCAATCTAGACTTCCCTGTGGACACGAGTGGTGAGCACGACGCCGGGACCACACCGCACAGTGCCGACCGCAGGAACGTCAGCGCCCCCAACTTCAAGGCAGCTGCCGGCTACAGATAAACTGAGGGGAGAGGATGATTGGGAAGAGTGGGGAAATGGCGCGTGCCTTCCATCTCGTCCCGGAAGGCCTATCTACTCGGACTTTTTCCCTTGGAAAAGGCTGTGGCCACACAATACATTGACCAACCTGGACGCAGCGAATGAGGGGTCTTCCCCGTTGACCACTAGTTGCTCTTCAACCCGCAGGTTAGTAATGCTGAAAGCAACTCACACCGTAAGGACCAAATCCTGAGCAAACCCGGAAGTGAACGGAATTAAGCGGAAACACTTGTAGCAAGAGGCGGGCCATCTGGCCTGACCCACTTCCGCGTACGCTAGGCGCGCTCGCCCAGAGTCCGATTCGATTGGCTGAAGAGAGGGCGTGTCAGCCCACGCCTCCAAAGCCTGTGCGCATGCGCAATGGAACCCCAACTGTGACTTTCCGGGGCAGGGCCGAGGACCTCCAGCTGCTTACTGTAACCAGTGCGCAGGTTTGGGACTGGTTGGAGAGGAGTCCGCCAGTAAGTATAATTGAGCATCGTGGGGGCACGTTAGCATTTGATATCACTCCATTCTCTGACTCCCATCTTCCTCCTTCTCTAGTCTTTTTAATTCTTCTTGTTCCCTAACCCCAAACGTTCTCCTCTTAGTGAGAGGCCTCCTCTACAGTCTCAAGTTCAGGTTAACACTTTGATATCTCATTCTGGACCCCCTGGGAAGAGGATGCCCATCAGGGGCTTAAGCCACCGAAGTACCCTAAAGCATTCTGCATGGCAGGGTCACTTGTCCTAAGCCAGAGTGTACATGCTTTCACTGGCGGCTCTCTGGGCTGAAAGCCAGCTGCCAAACGGTTTCTGGAATGGACTCCCAGTCGCGATGACCCCGTGTGTGTCCGAGGAAAACTGTGCACTATAGTGTTTTCAGTGGTTGATTTGAGGAAGGAGATCACGAGTCTTACTTTGGAGATTCCTATGGAGGAACTGAATTTGCAACTTGCAGCCACGCACCTTTAAAAGAGGTGGTGGTAAGAAAGAAAGTGACACTCTGTCTGCAGCTGAGGGTGAGGGAAGAAGGTGAACCAAGACAGACAGATCTAAATTGACAAAAAGGTGCAGATTCCTGACTTGTTTTCAGTTTTAGAGAAACTGACAGGCCGGAAGCTTGAAACTCTGGAGCTTTCTCTCTCTCTCTCTCTCTCTCTCTCTCCCTCCCTCCCTCCTTCCCACCCTGCCTCCCTGTCCCCCCCATCTCTCTTGCTCCTTCCCTCCCTCTCTCTGTAGTTTTGAATGACTATTCTCCCATTATTTTCTTATGTTTTACAATTTACTTACACAAATGTTACATTTAATTTGCATGCCTTATGCCACCGGTTTAACTCAAATTGATTGCATACCGGAGGCCTCGACTAGTCTGTCTTCACATGTTTCTATGGAACTGCATGTAAACAGTCAAAGTCTGACAAATAATTTGTTATCAAATTGTAGGTATTTCTCTTAGAGGTGTTGTTGGAAGGGACACACTTCAGTATCATTCTTTAACATTTTCTAACCATAAACTTCCTTCTGACCATTAATAACATATTTGCTCTACCTGTTGTTTCTTTGAATACCTGAAGTCTCTCTTGATGCCTTCCTGAGAACATTCAGAAGTCATATTGGTTTCAGCAGTCCTTCTGTTCTTATTTAACAGTAATATCTATTTTGGGGGAACATCATTGCTATCTAGGGTTAGAAAACCTCAGAGACATTTTATGTGAAAGGGTAAGTCTTGTCTGTAATCAAATCTCTGACAGCTTTTATATCATGACTACCTTACTGGTTAAAGAGTAGCAGTAGAGTAAGCATTGGACGGCTGAACAAAAGGTCAGACTTTGGAAATAGCAGACTCTTTCTGTGGGGGAGGCTTTTTGCTTTGGTAATGACTTGCAATATCAACCCCCCCTCCCCCCAGAGACAGTTCTGTGTTTAATGGTGTCAGAATTGATTGGCGGTGGGTTTTGAAGACCTAGATAATTCACTTGTAACTTCCTTATTTTTCTCCACGCACCTCTTTTGCTAGTAAGCTTAATCTATTTCGTGTAAGAAGATGGATCACAAGGACCTTGTGGATTAAATAAAAGTTGTAATTGTTATTATAGACTATTGGGAATTGTTTTTGCTGTGCTTCGTTTTACCAAGTTGAACATACTGCATTCACCATTTTGTATTTCGATTCTTTCATTTAACACTTTTTGTGCTTTTGTCCTTAGAAAAATTATTATTCATAATGTTTAACTTTTAAATTTACAAATTATATACTTTGGGAAAATGCATGTATTATATGTATTATATGCATGTATAAGGTTTCAGCAATGTCCACAAACTGAATACATCTGTATAGTCAGTGATTAGATTCAGGCTTCTTGTATTTCCTTCCAGTGTCAGCCATCATAAATCCAACACTTTTCGAACTTCAAACAGAAGCACCATCCTGGTGCATTTTATGTGAAAGGCACATGATGCATCTTGTCTGTAATCTAATCTCTGACAGTTTTTATATCATAACTACTTTACTGATTAAGGAGTCTTAGCAGTGCAGGTTAAGCATTTGGCTGATAAACAAAAGGTTAGATGTTTGAACATACCAATATCTCTCCCTGTGTGGGAGACCATAAAACTGGCAGTTCAAACCTACCAGCCACTCTAAAGGAGAACGATGTGACAGTCTGTTTCCATAAAGGTTGGCAGTCTTGGAAAGCTTACTGAGATAGTTAAAGTTTAATGTGCCAACCTGGCTGATAAACACATGTGGGATTAATTGAAAAGTGGAGAGATAAATGGCTCAGTGAACCTTGCCTTGCTAGCTCTTGAGTCTCTTTCTCTTTTAGCCAGTTCCCTGCTTCAGCTGACAAGACTCACTTCCTGTGAGACATCCTGAGGAGAAGCTACATGGACCTACCATGATGCAGCTCTTGGTGCTGGAGCAGCCACGTGGAGACCTCTGCTAGTGCTGAGATTCTTACATGCTCACTGATTCAGCTTTCCTCCTGCAGTCATCATCATTGCATGTGTTTTGTGATATTGAGGAGGCCTTTGTAGATCAGTGTCGGACATATGGGCTAATGTTGGCCAAATGGGCTTGGACAGCACTGGGTTGGGGGGTTGGGATGCTTTCTTTTTTTTTTTTTTTTTGCATCACTGCTCTCCGGTGGTGGGAGTAGGAGGCCCAGCCCCACTGCTGGAATTGAACCTCTGTCCCAGTGGGCCGCAGTCCCGCGCACAACCACTACACCACCGGGGCTCAGCCTGGGATGCTTTCTTAATGTACATTTACCCTTTATATTTTTGAGGGCATCTTTTGTTTGTTTGTTTGTTTGTTTTTGTGGGCCTCACTGCCCTCTGGTGATTGTGGGAGCCACCCAGTGCCGCTCCTGAGAGCCGCTGCTGGATTTGAACCGCCAAGCTTGAGGGCCGCAGTCCCACACTCAACCACTTACGCCACCAGGGTTCAGTCCCATTTACCCTTTATATAAAACTCTATCTTGTACATATATGAGTTCCTGTGAATTTGTGAATTTCTCTAATATACTCAGACTAACACAGTCACTCTTGAGTTCAAATAAATTTGTTAGCAACAGGTGTAACTGGCCTGTTTTCTAATCAAATTTTTGTAGCCTTAGAAAATTCCAGTGTTTGCATATGTTGCAATTCATTTGCTAAATCTTATTCCAGGTATTTATGATGTTCCAAGTTTTCCTCTATTATAAATAAAACCATAAGCCATACTTATTTTGTATCTCAATATAATAACTTTCCTAGGAGCGATGTTACTGAGCATCAGTATTCCTCAGACTCTTCATCCAAAGTATAAATTTGGTTTTCAAAGTAGTTAAAACAATTTTTATCCTCTAAAACTATATTTAACTAGTAGTTGATATATTGCATTAAAAATAACAATGAGCATATAAAGTTTTATTTTATATAAGGTAAAAAAATGTAATAAAAAGGAAAATATGAAAAATAGGTAGTCCTAACACAGGGTAGGAATAATTGGCGAAACAAAACTGTGAGTTCTGAAGAGGACTTTGGCTCCAGGTTGGTTCAGGGAACGGCTATGAGCATCTTAGTTATAAGGGAGCACGTTAGAATCATTCACGTAGGTTGTTGTCTCCGCTGTGAAACGGGAGTGATCATCCTTGTCTCTTGGAGGAATGGTGATCATTGAAATTGTGAAGCCGTAGAGCAGAATCTGGTACACAGCCCTGTATTTTCGAGAAGGAACATGAATAGAATTAGCCCAAGAGCATTTTAAGCAGACAGAATGGCAAGGGCAGATTCACAGAACTGACAATTGTCCTCAAAAAGAGGCTATGTAGTGTAAGAGGTGCAGAGAGACATGTCAGTAGTAAGCAGGGTCAGTCTGTGGAGGCCTGAATGCCCACTGCTTTGTCTCCAGCCAGAGTAGTGCCTGCCATACATTAGGTATTCAATAAAAAGCTTATTGTTAATATGGCCTGTTATTATTATTATAGCCTGTACATCAGCGATTCTCAACCTCTGGGTCATGACCTCTTTGGGGGTTGAACAACCCTTTCACAGGGGTTCCCCTCAGATCATTAGAAAACACATATTTCTGATGGTCTTAGGAACCAATTCACTGCTCCTTTATCTGTCTCCACTTGGGTCTGCTCACATGCAGATATGTCCTCATTACAAGTACCTGGCGTGAAGACTTGTTCCCCATGCTGCACCATGCTTCAAGGCAAAATTTCATTTATTTGTAATTAGAAATAAATATTTCACAGTATATAATTACTTATTTTTTTGTGATTAATCACTATGCCTTAATGATGTTCAGTTTGTAACAATGAAAATACATTCTGCATATCAGATATTTATTACGATTAATAACAGTAGCAAAATTACAGTTAGGAAGTAGCAACGAAAATGATTTTATAATTGGGATGTCACCATCACATGAGCAACTATGGGAAAGGGTCGCAGCATTAGGGAGGTTGAGATCCACTGCTCTCCATGTTCTAAAGCCTTAGAAATTTTTCAAGAAGGGGACTATGTGGCTTAATCAGGTGTGTTTTGATGGAAGTGTGCAGAATGAACTTGAGAAGGTGAAGAGCATGGTGAATAAGACGAGCTCAGAGACGATTAAAGATGTTTGAACAATGATTGTAGCTACTGATAGAAGGGGCCAAAGTTATAAAATATCACATTTAGAAAACAAACCCAAAAAGATGAAGAGATGAAATCCAGAGGAATAGACCCTATTTTTTTCCTTTTCTACCAGTCGCTCTCATTGTTCTTCCTCCTCTTAAAATGCATGTTCATGTGCTTCTTTTTTCCAGATCGCTGGTTGTTCTCTATGCTCTATCATGTTGAGAGCTAAGACCCAATTTTGTTTGCTTTCGCACCATCATCTAAAACAACTAAAAGTATCAACAGACCCCAGGCTCATATGGCAGCGACTTCTACACCAGCAGCAACCCCTTCATCCAGAATGGGCTGCCCTGGCTCAAAAGCAACTGAAAGGCAAAAATGCAGAAGACCTAATCTGGCACACTCCAGAAGGGATATCCATCAAGCCCTTGTATTCCGGCAGGGATATTAAGGACTTACCTGAGGAACTTCCAGGAATGAAGCCATTCACACGTGGGCCATATCCCACCATGTATACCTTCAGGCCCTGGACCATCCGCCAATATGCTGGCTTTAGTACTGTGGAAGAAAGCAATAAGTTCTACAGGGATAATATTAAGGGTGAGATTTTAATGTGAGACACATAATCAAATACATTCTTTCTAACCCAAGCTTTTTCTGGGGGGAGGTTGGTTACTCTCTGGAGGTGATAATTCTTTTGTAAATGTTAGAAATATACTCTGAGACAAGTGAATGTTCTTCAATTTTTCTGTTCAAAACGATAGGCAGGCCCTAATATATCCCTAAATTCTGTAAACCACAGGCATAGACCATTGTAGAAAGGAAATCAGGTGAGTTGAAGTTGTGTGAAGGAAAAAAATTTCTTTTTAACTTAAAAAGCTTTTTATGAAAGTTGCCAGAATAGGAAATGCAGGGGAAATGGTTTTAAATGCTCCAGAAAGTAATACATAAATGAGACTGTAGTGTAAATATATTCAGTTAAATCTCTGAACATTACATTAATTACTGTTCCTTTGGATCAATAATAATGTCATAACAGAGGGCTTCAATAGAAAAATGGGAATAAAAGAATGGAATTTTTCAATAGCATTTTGAAGCTCCCTCTGAAGTACATATTCAGATGGTAGATTTTTTTGTTTTGTTTTGTTTTTTGTTTGTGTGGGCATCACTGCCCTCAGGTAGTGGGAGTAGGAGGCCCAGTCTTTGCTCCTTGGAGCTGGACTCGAACCTCTGTCCCAGTGGGCCGCAGTCCCGCGCACAACCACTACGCCACCGGGGCTCAGCTGGTAGATTTTTTTTTAGATAGTAGATTATGTTTAATGGCAGTGAGTTTGGTTTTTGAGATATGTAAACAGCCAGCTCTATTTATGCCTTTTACAGATATTATAAAGTGTTAAAATAGACTATCTTTGATGGACATAAGATAAATGAAGTGTTTTTTCTTTTCTTTTTTTCCCCTCCAGCTTCATAAGGTAGTCTGAAACTTGATTGTTGCATTTAAATTCATGGAAATATCTGTCTTAGAGAGTGAGGCATTTTTATTTAAAAAAATTTTTGAGATGCTTGAGTATGGAAATAATGTTTTATGAAGGTGTACTATGATGAGATTAATTAACACTAAATAGCAGGGTTAAAATAGATCAGATTATTTAGATGTCAGAATTTTTGTTTGTTTTTGTGGGCATCACTGCCCCCTGGTGGGAGTGGAAGGCCCAGCCTTGCTCCTGGAAGGCTGCTGCTGGATTTGAACCGCCAACCCCGTGGGCCGCAGTCCCATACACAACCACTGTGCCACCGGGGCTCAGCCCGATGTCAGAATTTTTAATGGAATTATTTTCCTTTTTATTTAGCTGGTCAGCAGGGACTATCAGTTGCCTTTGATCTGGCAACCCACCGCGGCTATGATTCGGACAACCCCCGTGTTCGAGGTGATGTTGGAATGGCTGGAGTAGCCATTGATACCGTGGAAGATACCAAAATTCTTTTTGATGGCATTCCTTTAGAAAAAATGTCTGTTTCCATGACTATGAATGGAGCAGTTATCCCAGTTCTTGCAACTTTTATTGTAACGGGAGAAGAACAGGGTGTACCTCAAGAGAAGCTCACTGGAACAATCCAAAATGACATCCTTAAGGAGTTCATGGTCAGGAATACATACATTTTCCCTCCAGAACCATCTATGAAAATCATTGCCGACATCTTCCAGTACACCGCCAAGGTATCCTTTGTGGTTCTCAATTCTACTATAGTATGTATAGAATGTATAGTATGTATAGAATGTAGTAAATTTTACAGAATCTCATAATTTGATGTTGGTAATGGAATCTCAGTCATGGTTATAGAACAGAAAAGGTGACTTTCTTTGTTGGTAGATTTTTGTTTTTATTGTACTAATGTTGTAGGCATTTGGAATATAGATATTAACTGTATTTCTTTCTTTTTCTAACATGGATATTCCCTGGGCATAGCCTCATGATTTATGCATATTTATTTCTATTTAGAATTCAGATGCACTTGTGAAGTAGCCACTGATGTCAGAGCTAGTTCATACTTTTAGCCCAATGCCTGTTATAAACTGATTTGATGGCTGTCATTTAATTTGAAACCATATGCACTCTCACTCTGAATTTGACTCATTTCCCCCTGATCAGAGTGGGTAGAAACTAAGAGTAAATAGGGGAGGGAGAGGGGGGAGAGAGGAGAAACATGGGAATTTGTTACTGGGGGCCTTAGCGGGGGAAGGATATTTTGAGAGTGATGATGGCAACAAATGTGCAAATTTGGTCTGCATACAATTGATGTATGTATGGATCATGTTGGGAGTTGTATGAACCCCCAGTAAAATGATTTATTTAAAGAAGGGGGGTGGGTGGAGAGGAGCTTATATTAAGGGCTCAAGTAGAAAATATTTGGAAATGAATATGGCAACATGTGTCCAAATATGCTTGATACAAATGATGTATGGAATGTTATGAAAGCTGTAAGAGCCCCCCAAAAAAATCATTGGGGGAAAAAAAAGAGTATTCCTGTCATAGTAGCAGTCCTTCCATCCCAAACCAAAACTTACTGCCCTGAAGTTAATTCAGACTCACAGGAACCCTCAAGGTTGAATAGAACTGCCCTTGTGAGTTTCTGGAACCGTAACTCTTGATGGAAGTGGAACCCTCATCTTTCTCTCCCGGAAGGACCAGTGCTTTTCCATTGCTGATCTTGAGGTTAGCCACCCAATATAAACATGTAACCTCTAAGGTACCAGGGCCCTAGTCTTTCCATAGGGAATCATACTTCTTCCTTTTCCGCTGGGCAGTTCTTTATGCATATTTTTCTTTGCACCTTAAAATTAAAACATCATTTCAGGAAAAAGTTCAAATCTCTCTTCTTCCATTAAACTTAAAAAAAAAAAAATCTTTCAACCTCCTTTGATTATCATCATCAGAATTTTTGCAGGAACTGCTTACAGTTTTCATTTGATAGACTTTGAACTTTGCAATTTATTGTTTTTTTTGTAGATTTGCTCCATCTCCTCTTATGAATTATAATATCTACCAGGCAGCACATACTTCTGTCAACTTTTTGTATTGCAAAAAACATACACACAGTAGGACTTAGCTATATATGGTAGAAACCCAAAATAGGAGTCATTTGTCTTTTGTATACAAAATGTCAGAAGATAGGCTGCAGGAGTTTGCTTGTATGCCATCGCCACTGTCTCTGTGGTCAGACTCCTTTTAGCTTATCTTTCAACCATTTTTTATGTGTCATTTCATCGTTAAGGGTGGAGGTAGGTGGTATGAGTATGTATGTCTGTGTCTGAGTGCCTGTATGTGTGAACTTCTAGAAGAAAATCACAAAATGGCCTCTTACAGTTCAATGAACACAATATTATGAAAGGAGTTGGGTATACAGTCCTATTGTCTATCACCTCTCTGACTGTATAGGTAAAGCATTACAAGAGTGAGTGGAGCATGGCTGCTGATGTTGAGGGTGGTGGTCTGACCTTTGTAAACTTGGATATTTCACTTTGTGAAAAATCCAAAAGTTAGCACATGCTTTTTCATATGCATAATCTGAAAAAATAAGCCCCAAAGCTCCAGAATTTTTATCTATCCTGACTTATCTAAACTCGCTGAAGAGACTAGAACAGCCCCATAAAGTATTTCATTCGAGACAGAAGCAGGTTGTCAGCTTTATCTCCTTGGGAGAGACTGGTTTGGTCAAACCACTGACCTTTCACTTGGCGGCCATGCCCTTTGACCTGTGTGCCACCAGGCTTCTGATATGGGGTAAAAACTCTAATTTCAGACCTTGATCAAATGATCAAGGTTTATGGTTTATGGCTTTATGGTTTATGAATTCTAAAATGTTGTCTTATTATTAAAGTTCTGCTCCTCATCTGTGGAGAAGCACATTTACTTCCTCAGCCCTTCTAATTTTGGGGGGTGGGGATCACTGCCCTCTGGTGGGAGTACGAAGCCCAACCTTGCTTCTGGAGAGCTTCTGCTGGATTTGAACCCCCAATCCAGTGGGCCACAGTCCCACACACAACCACTACGCCACCGGGGCTCAGCCCCTCTAATTTTAAACATACGCCATTGCTTTCTAAATTCCATGTGATTCAGTCTCTTTATTGCTTTTGTCATACATCATTTTTCAAGAGTGTTTCTTTAAAGTGTCTACAGGTATAATCCTATAGTAGAATGTCAAATGCACCACATACTCACTACTGACTTTTTTTGAACTACTACTTGCGATGTGCAGGCATTGTACTAGGTGGTTTAAATGAGTCTCATTTAATCCTACGTCGGAAAGGTACCATGATTACCAAAGATAGTTAGGAAGCCGAGGATTAGCAAGGTTGTCCAAATTGCCTATGGACACACAGGTAGTTAGGGGATGCAGCTAGATTTTGAGGCAAGGTGCTCTGACTCCGCAGTACATGCTCTTAGCCACTTCCTGGAATTCCTTTCATTTAGCCCTATTTTATGTTTGGCCAAATCCAGGGAAGGAGATTTGGGTCTCCATTATATGAAATGTGCCTTGCCCAACATGAAATTTTTGGAGACTAGGGGAAAGACAGTTCTCTTAGTGATTGTGGTAGAGAGAACCTATCTGGGAAGTGCTTAGCAGTAAACACCAGAGCAAATATAATGGAATACTTTGATTTTTAAGCCATATATATTTTACCCCTTTTATCTCAACATACCATATGTCCTCATGTATAAGCTGAGTTTTCATCACATTTTTCATGTAGTTTTGGTGGTAAAGTTAGGTGCCTCAATGGGTTGGCTTATACTCGAGTATATACAGTACATTACTAAGACTTGAAACATTTTTTTCCTACTTTGCACTTATTCATGTGTCTTATCTTCAATCAAGTAAGAAAATTTATAACTAGTTAGTTACACTTAAATATATACTCTAGATTTATCCAAAGTTAGGAGGCCATGCTCCACAGGCTAGAGCTATTGGCATGGAAATAAAGATGCTGGGATTTGTTTCTCAGGCCAAAGGTTGCATTCTTCACTACAGTCAAATAATTTCAAATTTATTCATATGAGAGCTAGTTAGTGTAAATTATTTTACATTTGAGAAACAGAACAAGCACAGTATCTTAGTAGACATGGTAAAATATTTGACTTTAGAAAATGGATTTCATTTTAAGATTTTCACTTGTTGCTGTATTCTCTCTTTCTGTTTTTTAACTTAGCACATGCCAAAGTTTAATTCTATTTCCATCAGTGGCTACCATATGCAGGAAGCAGGGGCGGATGCAGTTCTGGAATTGGCCTACACTATTGCAGATGGGTTGGAGTACTGTAGAACTGGCCTACAAGCTGGCCTGACAATCGATGAATTTGCTCCAAGGTAAGTCAGCTCAAGTCAGCTACAGGATGAAAGATTAAAGGGATTAAAGATTAAATAGCAGCACAAGGAGTGAATTGGATTAATAGTTAATCAGATTTTCTTTTAAAGTATTCCTTGCTATCCAAAGTTAGTGGACCCTTCTGTACATTTTGGTTATCCCTTCAATAACTGAATTATTCTTTAATTATGGACAGAAGGGGGACTTCTGTCCTAAAGAAAACCAGTGGCAAAAAGACTAATTGTCACTGGAAGCAAATTATCATAGCTATTTCTTCTGCACGCATAGTTGTACCTTTATGTATTGGGTTGAAAGTTACTTATGTATATTATGTTCTGATTTTGATTCTGACGGAGTGGTTTCAAATTGTCATCTGAACATTGACTGTGCAGAATGTGATCTCACTAAGTTACATTTCCCATTGTATATTGTCCAAGGAAATCAAACTCCGGCCTTATTTTGTACGATTTCAGGTTGTCTTTCTTCTGGGGCATTGGAATGAACTTTTATATGGAGATAGCAAAGATGAGAGCTGGGCGAAGACTCTGGGCTCACTTAATAGAGAAAATGTTTCAGCCCCAAAACTCAAAATCTCTTCTCCTAAGAGCCCATTGTCAGACATCAGGATGGTCACTTACAGAACAGGTGTGTATGTAATGTAAAGTATAACATTTTCTTCTCAGCATCGTGGTATAGTCGACATTCAAAATAATGGACTTCAGAACCTACCCATTGATATTTGAAGATCATAAGCATTTCTAAACAAGAAGCATATGCATGTTACTGTATTTACACATATTTTAATGGCTTGAACATTTATAAGGGAATGCTTTCTATACTATGCTTTCTATTATATCAATCACTTTACTTTTTTATGGTCACATCCAATTTTTTCTTTAAATGTAAATATCTTTTTTTCACAGTTACAAACAGCATGAGAGAATTTTGAGAGTTTTTTTCACCCCACCTGCAATATTGTTTTATTTAATTTTCAACATAGCTTTTATCATTTAAAGTTTTTTTTAAGAAACTACATCAAGTCAAAGTCACAATTCCATCATTCTCCCATAGCTGACTATCAGAAAGCACTAACTCTATCTTGGCCTCCAGCTTTGGCCAAGGAGCTGGGCCTTGGTGATCCCCAGGGTTTTCACGGAATACTTTTTGGAAATAGACTTCGAGGCCTTTTCCTAGTCTATCACCTTCTGGAAACTGTGCTGAAAACTCTTTAGCTTCACAGCAACCTGCAAGCCTCCAGTGATAGGTGAATAGTGCCTTTGCTTGAGGTGCATTGATCAGAAATTGAACCCTGGTCTCCTGTATGGAAGGTGAGAATTCTGCCATGCAACTCATTTACTGTGCCAAATGAACACATCAACAAAGACTTGTCTTTGTGGGTTTCTGAGGCTGTAAATCAGTCAGGGGCAGAACTTTGTCCTTGTGAACTGCTGACCTTGTGATAATCCAATGTGGGACCCAGTACACCAGCTGGTAGGTCTCTATTGTTTCATTCTTTTTGAGGTCCTTTAAATATGAAATTATATTCAGGTGGTATTTAGATGATGTCAGAATGTGTTTGACTTACAGTGAAGGAAATCCTGACAAAACAGATTTATTAAATACCAGCAGATTATTATATTTTCATTCAAATTTTATAGAAATTAAGAGAGACTGGTTCTGGTTTTGTTTCAGTGGCATTGCCTCATTGCAGGTAATGTCACTGCTCTGCTTTTCATTTGTGAGTAAGATGAGGGTCACAGCCTGAGGCATTAAGTTCCTGTCCTAAGTGGGAAGCTGCAGTACCAGCTGCAGCTTTTCTTTTTATTAGACAAAGGAAAACCTTCTTAGAATCCTTTCTACTGCCTTACGTGGATGTGCACCTTCCTTACAAGGGAGATAAAGAAATTGAGTACCTTACTGGGAACTGAAAATATTACCACTGTAAACAAAAGCGGGGTCTATTAGGAAGGAATGAATATGGTATCTTTGTTGTAAATAAATGTGATCAAAGTTTTATAATCTTTATTTTCAATTGTAGACTAGTTTAAGAGTAGTAAACATTTTTACATATTTCGTGAAATAGGATCTGTTTTAATATGACAATGAAGGGCATTTCTTAAAATTGGAGGGAAATCTGTGATCTTTAAATTCCATTTTTCCAGAAACCTTTCATAACCCCTTCATATATAATAATAATAATAATAATAATAATAATAATAATAATAATAATTGGGTAGTTTATATGCATTTCACTAGTATAAAAATATTACTGTATTACTAATTTAGGCTTGTCAGTGTGTGAATTGAGGCCCTCATTATCTAAAAGAGAAGATCTAGTCTCAGAATAAATGTCACGTTGATGAGTTCTAGGTTATAATAGACAGTTTTGAGATTTTTTAGTGTTCATGTGGTATTCGAGGTGATCTTATAATATATGATAAATTGAATGCTTAAAGTATTTAGGCTATTAACTACAAGGCCAGCAGTTTGGACCATCAGCCGCTCTGTACCGAATACAGACCCACAGTCTCAGAAGCCCTCAGCTCCTGGCTGTCCTGGGGCATGGCTGGGAGTTGGAATTGACTCCATGGGAGTGAGTTGGATTATAATTCTTATGCAAATTGATTGAATTATAGCACATTAATGTCCTCTGGAATGTCATTGTGACCAAAGAACATACATCCCAAGGGAGTTTTTCTTTTTTATTTAAAAAGGGAAGTATTTGAATAAGCTGAATTCTTTTATGCACATCCATTCATGTTCACAAATGAAATAGGCTCCCTCTTGTGGTTAAAGGTATAATTTAAATCTTAGCTTCAGTGTTAAGTATATGAGCTGCCAAAGCGAGCACCAGCTTCAGGGTTTACAAACATAAAAATTATGTGGTCATGAGAAAGAATTGCTTTTATGTTATCTCTTTATTTTCACTACTAAGAAAGTAGATGTTCAGAGAAGTCAAGTGATTTTCCTGAGTCATAATTGGGAAGGAAATGAACTGGAACTCAGATTTTCTTTTTTAAATATCATGGTTAATCTGTTTCATTACTTATTTACTGAGTGCCTGTTTTGTCATCTTTTAGGAGCTTCAAGATGTATGAAAAAATGTATGAAAAAATTAGGGGCTGAGCCCCAGTGACATAGTAGTTGAGTGTGAGACTGTGGCCTCCTGGTTTGGAAGTTCAAATCCAGCGGCAGCTCTCCAGCAGCAAGGCTGGGTAGCTCCCACAATCACCAGAGGGCAGTGATTGACACCCCCCTCCCCCAAATAGGATGTAATACATTTTGAGATGAAGGATCTTATCTAAATAGGCAAAGTATGCACTTACAACATTCTTTTGGAATAATATTTAGGGACTAGAAAAGTAAAGAGAACCAGTACTCAAGGTATCACTGAATGATGAGAAACAATGTTTTAATGCTAAAGCACAGACTATATCATCTTCTAAATCTGGCTTATCTACTAGTTTTTCTATTTTCTCTGAAAAACCTCATGTGGACACTGAAAGTATGCAGCAATCACTGCTTAATCTAATTAAATACATATGGACTGTTTCCTCATTTTGTTTTGGCAATGTCCTGACTGTTTTAGGATCCTTACAATAACATCATTCGTACTGCAATAGAAGCAATGGCAGCTGTATTTGGAGGGACTCAGTCTTTGCACACAAATTCTTTTGATGAAGCCTTGGGTTTGCCAACTGTAAAAAGTGCCCGAATTGCCCGGAACACCCAAATCATCATTCAAGAAGAATCTGGGATTCCCAAAGTAGCTGATCCCTGGGGAGGTTCATATATGATGGAATCTCTCACCAATGATGTTTATGATGCTGCCTGGAAGGTCAGTTTCTTTTGCTTGAAATTTTGCTCTTAAAGTTTGTAGAAATGTAAAATATTTGGGAGGAAAAGGGATTTCAAGATTTGATTTTGTAGTATTCTACAATGAGTTTAAGAATTTAATGGAAGAATACAGTTTAATATTTGCATTGAACATTTTTATTCTTTCAAAAATTAAAATATCAAGTAATGTTAAAAAGTATATATAGCAAAACGACCAAAACAGCAGTCCTCCACTTGCATTTTTATTCTTCTGTGTCATGATGAGTGATAAATCTTTTGAGACTTTGTTTTCTCTATATATGCTTTTTTTCTATATTTTAATATCACACTATTTTAGCTTCATCAGTTTTTAGACATTATCACTTTTTCAGTACAGTATTTCTCACTTATTTCCCTGTTCCATGTAGCAATGTGGAAGAAAGTTTAGGCTGTTCCTGTAAAGATCTACAGTCTTTAGAACCCAACCTAGGGTCCTTATGAGTTGAGCTCAAACATCAGAACAGTGGGGAGGATGGCACATGGCCTGTTTCATTCTGTTGTATGTGGCATCACTATGAGTTAGAACCTAATGACAACAATATGACTTGGAATCGACTCAATGGCTGTATGTTTAGGTTTGGGTTTTTTTTGTACTCTTGATATAATTACATATTATTTATAATTCTGAGATCCTTTTATAATGCCATTTAACTAAGACTGGAGACCTTCTCAGTATTTTTGACATTTGACTTCCTTTTGCTTTCTTGCTGAAGATTTTTTCACTTCCCTCACACTGAATTCTTTGCTAATTTATTGGGACCATCTAAAATGGTATATGGGAGACAAATTAGATATAATTTTTCATATTTGAAATGTGTTTATTTTACTCTCATACTTGATTAATATTCTAGCTAGGTTTAAAAGTGTTTCTATTGGCTGAACCCCAGTGGCATAGTGGTTGAGTGTGGGACTGCGGCCCACCAGTTTGGCAGTTCAAATCCAGCAGCAGCTCTCAGGAGCAAGGCTGGGCCTCCCACTCCCATCAGAGGACAGTGTTGCCCCATAAAACAAAAAAATAAAAAGTTTTTCTATTTAGAGGTATATTAGCTCTCATCCATTTTATTCTAGCTTCCAGTATTACAGTTTAGAAATGTGATGTTCTCATTCAGGATTTTTCTCCTTGACAACTTCATGGTCTCTTTCTTTCTTGTGCTGATGTATGTGGGTGTTTCATTTTGCTTGCATTGTATTGGGTTGAAACTTAGTTGAATCTTTTTCATTTAAAAATTCACTTTCTCATAGCTACAGACACTTTTCTCTTACAATTTTCTTTATAATTCTGTAATTTTTTCCCTGCCATGTTTTTTTTTCCCCTGCCATGTTGTTATGGTTTATTTTTCTAGGATCCTAATTAGCAGGAACTAGGCCATCTTGAATTCTTTCCCCAAGATCTTTCCTATGATGCTCTTTGACTTTCTTCTGTGTTTCGTTAGAGATTTCTCAGCTTTATTTTTATACTTAAAATCTTGAAAAGTAATATGCTTATTTCTGAATGCTCACAATTGTTAGCACACTAACAATTACCTTTCCCTTCTCTGTCATGTATTTCCTTTCACTAATGTGGAATCAATACTTATTTTTCTGAGGGTATAACTCATGATTCATAGTGTTTTCTTCTGCATCCTACAGCGTCTCTATGTCCTCTGTATGTTTTTGTGTTTAATCTTATCATTCAGAATGCATTCCCTTTTTTCAGGAAGAGTATAGCTCCCTACTCTTGCCCTTTCCTGTTATGGTGTGGGCGTCCATTATCACGTTAGTTCCTTTTCTGTAGACAGTTGATTCTCCTAGTAGAGTGGGAGAGAGGCAGATAGAAGTACGAAATGTTCTTCTCCTCTTAGTTTTTCATTGTACCTTGACTTCAGTAGGATCTGACAAATTCCTGCTTTCCCTTAGTCCCTCTCCTCACCTTGCCTGTAGGCAATCAAGTTTGAGTGTGGTCCTTTCTTTTACCTTTTGTTTGATTCCTTTCAGATACCAGAGTATATAATCCATTTTCCTTCTGGTAGACCAGAGACTGAGTGAAGATTTATATATAACCTGTTCCATTAAAGATGGAGTTATATCGGGCTGAGCCCCGGTGGCATAGTGGTTGTGCATGGGACTGTGGCCCTCTGAGTTGGAGGTTCAAATCCAGCAGCAAGGCTGGGTCTCCTACTCCCAACACCAGAGGGCAGTGATGCCCCAAAAACAAAAAAACAAATAAACAACCCCCCCCCCAAAAAAAAAGATGGAGTTATATCACTACTCCTTTGCTTAAATAAAAAATAACATTGCATTTTGAAATATATTTTCATAAGGAGGCTTTACTTGTTTAGCGATAAAACTTCATGTAATTAAAAATAATGATTAGAAAATGAATGTTCTTTTAAGTTTTCCCTCAAATTTGTGTGAAAGGCTTTGCAATTTCTGGAATGTCCTTAGTGCTTTTACTGTTGTCTTTTTCAAGCAGCTTAAAACACACAATTCCTAATTTATGCCCTTGCAATAATTCATTCCTTATAAAACATTACTTTTACTACTCGTGTATTCTTTAATTAATGTTAGTAATTATGTGATACTCATAAAAATTTTCTATCATTCTCTAAAATTTCTTCATATTCTCTTTGCATTTACTAATCAATTTTTGTGATTAGCTCATTAATGAAATTGAAGAAATGGGTGGAATGGCCAAAGCTGTAGCTGAGGGGATACCAAAACTCAAGATTGAAGAATGTGCTGCACGCAGGCAAGCTAGAATTGATTCTGGTAAGCTCAAAGGGGAAAATGTATGTATGAAAACCAGTATCTGTACACATGTGGCAAATTCTGTATGTAGATAACATGTATAGTTAATAAAACAAAGATGACAGAACATGAAACTTGGGTATAGTTGTTCTGAGTGTTACATAAATACATATGTCTGTATTTTTGTATGCATGGATGCACCAGGCCAGTGGTTCTCAACCTTCCTAATGCTGCGACCCTTTAATACAGTGCCTCATGTGGTGGTGACCCCCCTCCATAAAATTATTTTCATTGCTACTTCATAGCTGTGATTTTGCTACTGTTATAAATTGGGTGGCCCCTGTGAAACTTTATTTGACCCCCAAAGGGACCCTAACCCACAGGTTGGAGACCCACTGCATGATAGTAAGCATATATACAAAGTTTGTGTGCATGTATACACAGGAACATGTTTGTGTGTAAGTATCATCAACATTTTTGAGATGACAGTAATGATGGTCATTGTTTTTCATCCATTTGATCATCAATTGTTTTTCATCTACTTTGCTTGGGGCACAGTGCTAGGCCTTAGCATATAGTTTTGAGCAAGACAAACGTGCTTTCTGTACCCATAGAGCTTACATCTTAGTAAGGAGATAGAAAATACAAAAGCAGAGCTATAAAATAATGGGATTATTGTAAGGTGAGTGCTATGAGGGAAATTCGGGGAGCATTTTTATTTTAGATAAAATAATAAACTTGAGGGCTGAGCCCTGGTGGCTTAGTGGTTGAGAGTGGGACTGCGGCCCACTGCCTTGGTGGTTCAACTCCAGCAGCAGCTCTCCAGGAGCAAGACTGGCTGGCCCTCCCACTCCCACCAGAGGGCAGTGATTCCCTCCCCCACAAAAAAGAAAATAATAAACTTGTAGCAGGAAGGAAACTAGTATCATGTTAAGAGAAACCTTTATGATGTTATCTTATAATAATAGCCTTTTAAAGTTTTTGTTGTTGTTGTTGTTGTTTAAAAAGTTTGTCTCTTAAAAAATTAAAGGAAATAAGTTAGAAGTGCTTTTGGTTGTTATTTTTCTAATTTATAAGGCATAGCTGTTAATTACTGGCATCATGAGGGGTCTCCAAAAGGCCATGGCAAAGTGGCCTTTAAAGATGGAGACCCTTCTCCACAATCTGTTTGAAGACCCTCGTGTTATTTTTGTTTCATGCTGTGAAAATTTGTCAGAAATTCCGGGAAAGTGCATAGTTTTAGAGTGTAGTAGAAGTTTTCTCTTAAAGACGTTCTATTATATGTTCCACTCTCTTTATAGCTCTGTCTCAGTTTGGGCCTTGCTGATCTTTGTTGAGCTTCCATTATTAGAGTTAAGAATATGCTTATACATATTAAATTTTAGAAAAAATGCATTATAATCAGAGCATTTATCCATAGTCAATTATTTATGAATAGACTCTTCATATTGTTTTCCTTTGTGAAATGTACAGGATCTGAAGTAATTGTTGGAGTTAATAAGTACCAGTTGGAAAAAGAAGAATCTGTGGAAGTTTTGGCGATTGATAATACTTCAGTGCGTAACAAGCAGATTGACAAGCTAAAGAAGGTGCTGTCAGTGTTCTGTGTTTCTGTGCTTTCTGTGTTCTGGGGACAGGCGGTGACCTTGCATTCTTCTATTTCATACCCACAGACAACCACACAGATGGATACCATTTCCCATCATTTTAAAGATAAGGAAACTGAACATAAGACTGATAGAGAAACTTGTCCAACATAAATAACTGGAAGTAAAATCTAGGTTTATTGACACCATGTCTTTGAACATGATACCTGCCTCTGTAAAGCATATGTGTTCTTATAAATGGCACATTCCAGTAATGATACCTTTCCTAATTTATTGATTAGAACTAGGCTTAGATCATTATGTAAATCAAAGTTGAAAGAAAAATAAATTCAGAGTCAGTTTTTGAGCCCATAGTTTTTCCTTGTAGCTTATTGAGGACTCTGATGAACCAAACTCACTGCTCTCCAGTCCCTTCCAACTCCTAGTGACTCCATAGAACAGGCTGCAAATGCCCCTGTGGGTTTCCGTGACTGGAGATTCTTTACGGAAGTAGAAAGTCTTGTTTTTCTTCCCTGGAGCAACTGGTGGTTTCAAACTGCTGACCTTCTGTTAGCAGTCCAACCCAAAGTGCACTATGCCATCAAGTCTCGTCAAAGACTTCTAAGGTCGTGCTTGATTAAGTTATAATTTGTACTGACATTTACATTTTTGTCGTTGTTGTTTTGTTTTGGGCATCACTGCCACTGGTGGTCGTGGGTGCTACCCAGTGCTGCTCCTGAGAGCTGCCGCTGGATTTGAACCACCAAGCCCCAGGCTGCAGTCCTGCACTCAACCACTTATGCCACCGGGGCTCAGCAGACATTTACTTCTTTTCTTTGTGGGCATCATTGCCTCCGGTGGTCGTGGCTCTACCCAGTGCTGCTCCTGAGAGCTGCCGCTGGATTTGAACCACCAAGTCCGCGGGCTGCAGTTCCGCACTCAACCACTTAAGCCACCGGGGCTCAGCCCCACATTTACTTTTTAATTGAAACTACATTCTTTTTTATTTTCACCCTCTGACTCGGATGATCCAAAATATAAAAGATCTAAAATAGATAGAACCTAGAATTCTCAATACTGTAAATGATGTATATCAATTGCATGAAGCTATCTTGGTTGCGTACTCTCTGCTTTGTAATTATGCTGCTATATCCATGACAGGAAACTTGAAATCCATTAATAATTCATCTCTGTTCAGTTTCCCTGTGATTGTTCAAGATGTAAACTTTTTTATATCAGTCCAGATGTTATTTTAAAAGTAATGGATCTCAAAAAAAAGTAATGGATCTCACTTTGTTAGTTTTAAAGTCTAACTATCATCTAAAATTTAAAAAAATTCGGATAGAGTTAATAACCAGATGTATATGACTTCATTTTCTCATGTTTCCACATTGTTCAGGAGGTAATGATTCTTGTATTGCATTGTGAGTGTTTTTGTTTGTTTGTGTTTGTTTGTTTTTTTAGTATAGTGGGCTATGCATTGGGTTGCTAACTGTAAGAGCAGCAGTTTGAAACCATCAGCCACTCTGTAGGAGAAAAGTGAGACTCTGTTGCCTTCAAGATAGAGCTATGGCAATCCACAGAGGGAGCTCTACGCTGCATAGTAGGGTCCATGTGAGTTGGAATTGACTTGACAGCACTAAGGTTGAGATTTTTAGATCATATAGATTTAAGGTCACTGGATGGTACACATGGTTAAGCTTTGACTGCCAATCAAAAATAGAGGCAGGCTCAGAAAACAATGATCTGCTTCCGAATGACCACAACCTTGAAACCCCAGAGGAGCAGCCCTCTGACACAGGGCCATCGTGGATTGATGGCAACTGACAATGTAGCATTGTAATTTCAGTAATCATAGTTTTTTTTTGGTGGGGTGTGGGGGTAGGTGGTGGTCATCACCGCCCTCTGGTGGGAGTAGGAGGCCTAACCTTGTTCCTAAAGAGCTGCTGCTGGATTTGAACCGCCAACCCAGTGGGCTGCAGTTCCGCACACAACCACTATACCTGCGGGGCTCAGCCCTCAGTAATCATAGTGTTATGACTAATTTATTATACTTTTAATGCCTTCCTTCGTGTTTTATTGGCATTTAATTCACATTCAGTTCAGTAGCTCACTCACATCACGAAGAATTGCATAATCATCACCATGGTCAGTTTTTCCTTTGCTTTTATTGCTTAAAATTACTCAAAAAAACCCCAACTCGCTGCCATCAAGTCATTGCTGAGTTATAATGAGCGACCCTATAGGGTGGGGCAGAACTGTCCCTGTGAGTTTCTGAGCCTGTAACTAGAGGAGTTGAAAAGCAGCTACCTTTGTCCCACTAGTTGTTCAAAAGGCTAACCTTGCAGTTAGCAGCCCTAAGTGTAACCACTATACCACAAGGACTTAGGTCCATATTAAGTTTTTACTGTCATATGTTGAGGGGTTTTATGTGCCCAAAGTGGTATTGAAATAATTTTGCCCCCACCCCCAATTTGTCTCCTCATCGGTTGTTTCAAATACTTCCCCACCTTTAAGCTACAGCCTCATTTAAATTCTGCCACGTATATTTGGTCTTTGATTGTTCAGATGGAGGCAGTTGTAGTTCAGTAGTAGGTAGAATTCTTTCATCTCATGGGCATACCAGCCCCAAATCACAGCCTTTGCACCTACTGTGCTTGCACCAACCACATCAGGCTAATATGTTGCGATGATGCTTAACAATCATTTCAGTGATGTTTCCAGACTAATAAATCCTGGAAAGAAAGGGTTGGCAATCCATTTCCAGAAAATTAGCCAAAAAAAACCTCACAGGTCACCACAGTTTGATCCTATGATCACTATATTATGCACTGTATATCACTGAGTCAGTCCCAACCTTACAGCCACTAACAGTAGTTCTTCAAATAATTATAATCAAGCAAGTTATCTAAGAATGGATAGTTTTTCAGTAAATGCGAAAAGGTCTCTGCTCCAATTCCATATTACATAAGAAGTTGGCAGTGATCCAAATCTATATTGATACTCTGCCCTGTGATCTCAGTTGCTCCTTTATTTACTGTATTTAATGTTTGTTAGATTATATACCTAATTGCTTATGTGTGTTTTTTTTCCCCTCTCTTGTGAACTAATGAATATAGGCACAACCAGGCAAGGGCTTTGTTTTGCTTATTACTATATCTTCCCAACTGGAAGGATGCAGGAATTAATATGGACTTAATATTTATCATATATATTCATTTAATTAGAAAACATTTATAAATTATAACTACTGTTTGAGTTTGAATTGTTTATACCTCCATTAATGAATAATCCTATTTCTTTAGCATAAAGAGATGGGCTCCTAATGATAATCTGTTCTAAAAGTCCCTAACTAATTCACAATAAAACCAAATTTTTAACTGTGCACCTATAAAAAGTTGGGAGGGGATTAATACTCATTGAATTCTGTACTGGAGACCTGCATTCTCAAAGGCTAGGTTTGTATAGTGAGGAGGAATATCACAGTTCATTAGCCCACACAGCAGTATAAAGGGCTCAGTTCAACTCACTTTCACGGAACAGTTAGTATACTGAAGCTCCTTCAACTCACTTGGGTTGCTGGTTGTAGGTCAAGGAAGCAGAGAGCAGAGTCTGCTCACAGGGAAGACAAACGGGGTGGGACAGCAGGAACAGGAAGATGAGAAGTTGAGGCATAGCAGGGGCCAGTAGTGAGGAAGCATAGCATAATTGCTAAAATACATGATAAGCATTGCATTAAAGTATACAAATGTGATTGTAGTATCATTACAATTTACAGAAACTCTTTTTCCTGAAATTTAGAATTTCCTAAAATTCTTGTTCTGTACAAATTCTTACTTCCTAAAAGAATGTGACTACATTTTTGTTACCATTACTTGGATCCTCAAGAAGCTTGGCAAAGCAGGTTTCAATGGAACCTCAAGCTCCAGGGATGCACACATAGCAAGGCAATACGATCCCCAGGTTGGCTTGGCCCACAATAGTGCAGCAGCACAGAGGAGGCAAAGGACTAGCTCAGGCAGCAGAATGCTGGCCCGATCATCAGGGGGAAAGAGGAAAGGGGCCGGCCTTGGAAAGCTCTGCAGTCAAACTGTGACCCCACTAAACTCTGTGCACGTGTTCCTATGGAAGCCTAGTTGGCACAATAAACCTATCAAACCAATTCACCTACATTATCTTTTTCTTTGTCCTTTTGCATAGGTCAAAGCCAGCAGGGATCAAGCTTTGGCTGAACGATGTCTTGCTGCACTAACTCAATGTGCTGCCAGTGGAGATGGAAACATTTTGGATCTTGCAGTGGATGCAGCCCGGGCAAGGTGAGGGTCTATTCATATGGTCCATACCTGATACTGTTTTGTCTGATAGCCTGTTACCATCCACATGCCAAAAGTTGACCACTATGTTTTTTCAGAAGATCTTTTAAAAGTTGATCCTATGTATCATGTGACCCCAAAAGAAAACAGTGAAAACCAAAAAGAAGTTTAATTCTCATTCTTTTAAATACCTGTTTATTTTAAATTACATATATTTTTACTGAAGACTATTAATATTTGTGTATTTCACTATTGTTTAGGACATTTGAAACTATTATTATTTATATATATATAATTTTTAAAATCATTTTTATTTGGGGCTCATACAACCCTCAGTACAATCCAAACATCCATCCACTGTGTCATTTATACATTTGTTGCCATCATCATTCTCAAACCATTTGCTCTCCACTTGAGCCCTTGATATCAGCACCTCATTTTTCCCCTTCCTCCCCAACCCCCCTCCCTTATGAACCCTTGGTAATTTATAAATTATTTTGTCATGTCTTATACTGTCAGATGTCTCCCTTCACCCACTTTTCTGTTGTCTATCTCCCAGGGAGGGAGTTATATGTAGAACATGTAATAAGTTCCCCTTTCTATCCTATCTTCCCTCCACCCTCCCAATATCACCACTGTCACCACTGATCCAGAGGTGTTCATCTTTCCTGGATTCCCTGTGTTTCCAGTTTCTATCTCTATCACTGTGCATCCTCTTGTCTAGTTGGATTTGTAAGGTTGAGTTGGAATCATGATAGTGGGAGGCAGGGGGAGCATTTAAGAACTAGAGGAAAGTTTTATGTTTCATCATTGTTACTCTGCACTCTAACAAGCTTGTCTTCTCTCCACTGCCCTTCTGTAAGGAATGTCCATTGCCTACAGATGGGCTTTGACTCCCCACCCCAAACTCCCCCTCATTCACAAGGATATGATCTTTTTGTTCTGTGATGCCTGACACCTGATCTCATTTACATCTTGTGATCACATAGGCTGGTGTGTTTCTTCCATAGGGGTTTTGTTGCTTCTTAATTAAATGGCCACTTGTTTATCTTTAAGCCTTTAAGACCTCCAGATATATCTTTTGATAACCTGGCACCATCAGCTTTCTTCACCACATTTGTTTATGCACCTGCTTTGTCTTCAGTGATTGTGTTGGGAAGGTGAGCATTGTGGAATGCCAGTTTAATATAACAAAGTATTCTTGCCTGAGAGAGTAGAGGCCCAATGTCCATCTGCTACCTTAATATTAAGCGTATAAATATTTGCACATACATCTACTTCCCCATCATCATATATAAATATATTTACATATGTACATGCCTGTATTTAGACCTCTAAAAATGAATGCTCTTTGCCTTCTAGTCCTTTTCTCTACTTCCTATTACTTTCCTCTTATCCTACTATCATGCTCAGCCTTCATTTGAGTTTCAGCAATTCCTCTTGGTTACATTTCCCTTGATCAATCCCTACCAGGCCTCTTACACCCTCCTTGCAACCAATTGTGGATCACTTGTTCCCTTGTCCTGGGGGTTGTTAACACCACTTCCTTTCCCCCATCTCCCCTCCTCGTATGTCCCCTCAGAACTGTCGGTCCTGATGTCTACTCCTCCAGATTGTTTTCCTTCTATCTTATCTAGGTAGACTTTTGGAGAAAATAATATGCACAAAAACAAGAGAGAGTAAAACAAAACAAGAACAAAAAGTAAAACAACAAAAATAACAGCAAAAACCCAATGACAAAAAAAGAAAAGCCTGTCAATAGTACAAAGTCTTTTTGTTGACCTTTAGGAGTGTTTTCCTGTCCAGTCTGATGAGGTGCCACACCCTGGCCCCAAAGTTAATTTTTGTTGTTCCTTCCAGACTTCCGAACTCTGTTCCCCTTGCTGTTCTGTTGTACACCCTTAGTATTTTGCCTCGGCATGGTGGGGTCATATTGGGCATAGTTCCCACACTGTGTTTCCAGTGTTGTCCCAGTAGCACTATGGGTCAGTGAAGGACACCTTATCTCTAGTAGGGCTGGCCTCTTTGTACATTGGCTGCTCTGAGCAGAGATCTCATCCTCAATACTTGGTGGGCCAGGTTGTGCTCCACTTTCTCTTTCTCCCCCTGCATTTGTCCCTGTGTGTTCTGATCAGATGTCCCTCTCTTTGAACTTTAGCGTTAGTGCTGCCCTCTGAAGTAAATTCTCCTTGAGGGAAGGGGCAGCTGTCCATGTAGTTGGGATTGGAGCCAGCCCCTGCTACCCGACTACTGATTCCCTGCTTCATGCTGGTATGTTGCATTCACATATTGGAGCAAAGGATTGAATTCTGGTCTCTCCCTGTGGAGATATAAATACTACCCTGCCCTTGGGTAGGTTGGTGCCCTGTTCCTTCGCTACCTTTTTTTTTTCTTTTTCTTTTTTCACCCCTCCTATTTAGTTGGCTACCATATGTATCCATTTAGTCTGGACCCTGCCATACTACCTAGACCTCACCCCAGGAATGTTTGTGTATGGTAGCTTTTTCCCTGTGCCTTTTTGCATTCTTAAAAAAAAAGTTAACAAACTCATGTTGTACATGACCTTTTCTTTTCTTTTCTTTTCTTTTTTTTTGGCATCACTGCTCTCTGGTGGTGGGAATAGGAGGCCCAGACCCACTGCTGGAATTGAACCTCCATCCCAGTGGGCCGCAGTCCCGCGCACAACCGCTACGCCACCGGAGCTCAGCCCTGTACATGACCTTTTGTGTTGGGCTTACTTTACTTGGCATAATTTCCTCCAGTTCATCCTATGCAACAATGTGCTTCATGTGTTCATCACTGCTTTTTAGCAATGTGTAATACTCCATTGTATGTATGTACTACAGATATGTAATCCACTTGTCTGTTGATAGAAATTTGGGCTGTTTCCAACTCCTTGCAATGAGGAACTGTGCCACAATGAAAATTGTAGCACTGATATCTGCCTGTGTATATGACTCTTCTGGGTATACACCCAGGAGGAGGAATGCTGGGTCATATGATAGCTCAATTTCCATCTATTTTAGATATTTCCAGCTCGATTTCCATTGTGACTGTACATACCCACAGGCCCACCAGCAGTGGATGAGAGTTTGTGTCTCCCCACAGCCCTTTCAACACTGGTTGCTTTCTGATTTTTTTAATTAGGCTGTTTGAGGATGTTAGGTGGTATCTCATTGTTGTTTTAATTTGCATTTCTCTTATGGTTAGTGATCGGGAACATTTTCTCAGATGCTTATTGGCCATTCGGATTTCTGCCCCGAGAAATTTCTGTTCGGGTCCTCTGTCCACCCCCTCAATGGGAAATTAATTTTTTTCTTTTTGGAAGCTAACAGTGTATTGTAGATTTTAGTCATAAGGACTTTGTCTGATGTTTCATTACTAAAGATGTTTTCCCAGTCCATGGGCTCGCTTATGACTTGCTTGGTGAATTCTTTTGATATATACAGGTGTTTTATATTTATTATATCCCATTTGTCAATTTGTGACTCATCTATATTTGTGTCCTTCCCTATTTATGATAGCCTATGTATTCCATGCACCAGAGTTCTCAGGGTGGTCGCAATTCCCTTATTGATGGTCCTAATAGATGGTCTGGGTTTTAATTGATTGTCAGGTTTTACCTCGACGTCTGGGTTCCACCTTGAATTTATTCTTGTGCATGGAGTTAGATAAGGGCTAAGAGTTAGATAAGGGCTTCATTTTTTCTGCAGTAGATATCCATTTTTTTCCAGCACCACTTGTTGAAGAGGGCATTTTTTTTCCCATTTGATATTTTTGGGACCCTTATCAAAGATCAGTTGTGTGTATGCTGATGGTTTTATTTCTGGGTTTTTAGTTCTTTTCTATTCGTCTGAGTATTTGTCATTATACCAACACTATGTGGTTTTTTCCACTGTGGCTGTATAATAGGGGCTAAAGTCAGGTAAATGAGGTCCTACCACAGTGTCCTACTTCTTGAGGAGTTCTTTGCCAATTATGGGCTTTTTCCCTCCCCATATGAAGTTGGTAATCAGTTTTTCCATTTCTTTGAAGAAAGATGAGAGTAATTGTATTGGAATTGCATGAAACTTAGGTAGTGCCTTGGGCAGAACTGACATCATTTTTATATTGAGTATTCCAAACGACATCACCACCTTTCCCCCTCCTCCCCATCTTCAATGTCCCCTACCCTGGAGCCATCAGACTTGTCATTTTCGCCTCCAACCTCTTTGTCCAGTCTATCTTGTCTAGATAGACCTGTAGAGGTAGCAATATGTACAAGAAAGGTCTCCTAAAATGGAGCAACTTAAGCAAATAAAACAATGATAACAACAGCAAGAAACCCCCTCAATATGTAACAGAATAATAAAAATAATAATAAAACTAATGGCAATATAAGAACCTGTATAATATTCAAGGTCTATTGTTGACCTCCTAGAGTGACCCCTACTTGAGTTGGATGGGGTGCCAATTCCCTGGCCCCAAAGTATATCTTCGTCACTCCATCTGTGACTCTACGCTCTGCTGCACACTCTTAGTGCTTTGCATTGGTGTGGTTGTGTCCAAAAGGTATAATCTTGACCCCCTTCTTCTTCCTGGCCCCAATAGGCCTTGTGTCTGCGAGGGTAACTGTATTTCTTAATGGGGCTGGCCGTGCAGTCCTCTTTGTGCAGTAGCTGTTCTGAGTAGGATTATTGCCCTGAAGGCTCGGTGGGCCAGGATGCATGTCATTCTCTCTTCCTCCCCTTTCATTTGTTCTCATGTGCTCTGGTCAGGTTTATCTCTCTCCCCAAGCTTCAGCTTCAGTGCTGGCCTCCAAGACAACTTCCTCTGGTAGAGAGGTGGCTGCCCCTATAGTTGGGGTTGGGGTTGTGTTCTCAGGCCCCTCCACTGGTTCTCCACTCCATGCTGTCGTGCTGCATTCACATGCTGTGTCTTCGGGTTTAAGTTTGGTCCCTCTTTCCCTGTGGAGATATAAACAATACGCTCCCCTTTGATGGTTTAGTGCCCCCTTCCCTTTCTACACATCTCCATCTGCCTCCCCTCCCCCCTTGATGGCTACCATATGTAGCCTTAGATTTGATCTGGCCCCTGCCATATTACCTGGGCCTTCTCCCAGGATTTTCTCTATAGAGTAGTTTTTCCCGATGCCGCTTTACAATTTTAAAATTATTAATATGCTTACCTCAGCGGATTCATATTGTACATGTCCTTTTGTGCTTGGCTAACTTCACTTAGCATAATTTCCTCCAGTTCTTCCCATGCGGTGACGTGCTTCATACGTTCATCACTGCTTTTCAGTGATGCTTAGTACTCCATTGTATGTATGTACCACAGCATTTTAATCCATTCATCAGTTGATGGAAATATGGACGGCTTCCAACTCCTTGCAATTGTGAACTGTGCTGTGATGAACATTGGAGCACAGATCTCTGGTCGTGGATTGTTGCTTGTCTCTTCTGGATATATGCCCAGCAGAGGAATTGCTGGGTCGTATGGTAGTTCAATTTCCATCTGTTTTAGGTATCTCCAAATTGATCTCCATAGTGGCTGTACATACCTGCAGGTCCACCAGCAGTGGATAAGCCACCCTATCTCCCCACAGCCTCTCCAGCATTTGTTACTTTCTGACTTTTTGAATTGGGCTATCCTTAAGGGTGTTAGGTGATATCTCATTGTTGTTTTGTCTTTCCATATTTCTGTTAGCCTATGTAGTCCTTGTGCCAGTGTTCTCAGATTGTTCCCAATTCTCTCATTGATGGCCCTAATAGTTTGGGGTTTTACTTCAAGGTCTGTAATCCACCTTGAATTTGTTCTAGTGCATGGAGTGAGGTAAGGGTCTTGCTTCATTTTTCTACAGGTAGATACCCATTTTTTCCAGCACCACTTGTTGAAAAGGGCATCTGTTTCCCATTTGATACTTTTGGGGCGCTTATCAAAGATAAGTTGTCTGTATGCTTGTGTTTTTATTTCTGGATTTTCAGTTCTTTTCCATTGGTCTGAGTATCTGTCATTAGGCCAACACCACGCTGTTTTGACCACTGTGGCTAGATAGTATGTGCGAAAGTTAGGTAGGGCAAGCCCTCCCACGATGTCCTTCTTCTTGAGGAGTTCTCTACTAATTCTGGGCTTCTTTCCTCACCATATGAAGTTAGAAATCATTTTTTCCATTTCTTTGAAGAAGGAGGATGGTACTTGTATCGGTATTGAATTAAACTTATATAGTGCCTTGGGTAGGACTGTCATCTTGACTACATTGAGTCTTCTGATCCACGAGCATGGGATATTTTTCCATTTCTTGAAGTCATTCTTGGTTTCTTCTAATAGTGTTCTGTAATTTTCCTCATAGAGATCTTTTGTTCTTTTTGTCAGGTATATCCCTAGATATTTCAATTTATGCTTGGCTATTGTGAAGGGTACCTCTTTTTTTAATCTCCTCTTCTGTGGTCTTATCTGATGTGTACAGCAGACAAATTGACTTCTGATTGTTGATCTTGTATCCTGCCACTCTGCCATACTCCTCTATTGTTTCCAGTAATCCCTTTGTGGAGCTTTTGGGGTTTTCCATATATATAATCATATCACCTACAAATAATGATAATTTCACCTCTTCCTTCCCCAGTCGTATACCTTCTATGTCTTTTCTTTGCCTTATGCTGTTAGCTAAAACCTCCAGTACGATATTGAACAATAGAGGGGACAATGGACATCCTTGTCTGGTCCCCTTTTTCAGTGGGATTGTGTTTGTCTTTTCTCCATTGACTATCACATTAGCTGTTGGTTTTTCATATATAGCTTGTATTGTCTTGAGGAATTTTCCTTCTATTCCCATCTTCTTGAGTGTCTTAAACATGAATTGGTGTTGAATATTGTCAAGTGCTTTTTCGGCATCTATGGATGTGACCATATTATTCGTATATTTTTTCCTGTCAATATGGTGAATGATACTAATTGTCCTTCGTAAGTTGAACCACCCCTGCATTCCAGGTATGAACCCCACATGGTCAGGGTGAATTATTTGTTTTATATACTTTTGTATTCCATTGGCCAGTATTTTATTAATGATTTTTGCATCAATATTCATTAGGGATATTGGTCTGTAATTCTCAATTCTTGTGGGGTCCTTGCCTGGTTTGGGTATCAGTGTTATACTGGCTTCATAGAAGGAGTTTGGGAGTTTGCCATCTTTTTCTTTGCTTTGGAAGAGCTTGTGTAGGGTTGGTGTCAATTCTTCCCTGAATTCTTGGTAGAATCCTTCTGTGTAGCCATCTGGTCCAGGTGATTTCTTTGTTGGTAGTCCCTTGATAACCTTTTCTATTTCTTCTATTGTTATGGGTCTATTAAGATTCTTGACGTCCATTGGAGACACTCTAGGAAGAGATTGCTTTTCCAAGAATTTGTTCTTATCTTCCAAGTTGTTGAGTTCCTTGGAATAAAGATCTTTGTAGTACTGAGTGACTATTCTTTTTATTAGGATCAATTGTGATATCCCCTCTTTCATCCCTTATTCTTGCTATTTCAATATTTTCTCTCCTTTCTTTGGTTAAGTCTGCCAATGGTTTATCAATTTTGTTAATTCTTTCAAAGAACCAACTTTTAGCAGCGTTAATTTTTTCCATTGTTTTCTTATTTTCCCTCTCCTGAATCTCAGCCCTGATTTTTATTATTTCTTTTCTTTTGCTATTAGTGGGATTATCCTGCTGACTCTGTTCTAGTTGTTGTAAAT
>PVJH01005206.1:0-75798 GCA_004026705.1 Nesogale talazaci | reverse complement strand
GTGAAACTCCCTCTTAAGACTGCCTTTGCTGTGTCCCATAAGTTTTGGTATGTCGTGCTTTCATTCTCATTGGTTTCTAGAAATTTTTTAATTTCCTCTCTGATCTGGGCCAGCACACATTCCTTTTGCAACAGAGAATTATTCATTCTCCAACTATTTTCTCTAGTTCTCCTTACCTTCCTTTTGTTGATTTCCAACCTTATGGCAGAGTGGTCTGAGAGTGAGTTCTGTATGATATCAATATGCTTAAATTTATGTAGATTCTTCTTAAGTCCCAGTATGTGGTCTATCTTCGAAAAACCTCCATGTGGGGCTGAGAAGAATGTGAAATGCTTTTCCTTTGGATGAAAGACCCTGTAGATATCTCCCAAGTCAAACTGTCTAATTGTAGTATTTAGATCTCTCGCCTCCTTGTTGAGTTTCTTTCCCTGTGATCTGTCCTTCTCAGTGTTGAAGTCACCCACTATAATTGTTGAGGCTGTAATTTCTTTTTTCTTCATATGAAGTGTCTAGTTTACATATTCTGCAGGTCTCTCATTCGGGGAATATATATTTAAGATGCTTATTGGATCATTGTCTACCCTTGCCTTAAGCATTATATAGTGTCCTTTTTTGTCTCTTTTATGGTTTGCACTTTGAGGTCAATTTTATCTGATATTAGGATTGCTACTCCAGCTTTTTTTGGAATTGCTATTTGCTTGGTATGTTTTTCTCCAGCCTTTGATTCTCAATATATTTTTTTCTGTGATCTTAAGATGTGTCTCCTGTAGGCAGCAGATTGAGGGGGTGTATTTTCAAAGCCAGTCTATTAATTTCTGTCTCTTAAAGCCTGAGTTCACTCCATTAATATTTAGGGTTATTACATCTATCTGTGCACTCTCTTGTCATTTTATCGCTCCTGGATTGGATGTTTTTCTATTTCCATAGGTTGTGTCAATATATGTTTGTGGTTCATTCTTGCCTTTCTTCCATCTCTGAGCCAGGGTTATCTTGGGGGCTGTTATCCCTTTGACTGTTTCTGGGTAGATTCATTCTGTGTGTGTTAGGTCGTTGTTGTTGTTCTTCTCCCAGTGGGCCAGTGAGAAACTTTTGTAGGGCTGGGTTCCTTTTGGCATATTCTCTGAGATTTTCCTTGTCTGGAAAGACTCTTACTTCTCCATCAATTTTGATAGATAATTTGGCTGGATAGGGTATTCTTGGGTTTGCATCATGTTCCTGCAATTTTCGGAATATGCTGCTCCACTCTCTCCTCTTCCTCATAGTTTCCATTGATAGGTCTGAGCATATTCTTATCTGTTTGCCTTTATATGTGTTTGCCCTTTTTTCCCTAGCTGCTCTCATAATTTTCTCTTTTTCTTCATAATTGGATAGTTTAACAACTATATGTCTTGGTGTTTTCTTTTTCGGGTTTAGTCTAGCTGGTGTTCTTTCCACCTCCTGTATGGTTATATGGCTTTCATTCATTAAGCTAGGGAAGTTTTCCTCTAAGCATTCCCTCACTATTTTGGATGTTGGTTTTCTTGATACCTCATCCTCCGGCAGACTGATAATCCTAATGTTGTTTCTTTTCATAGTATCAGCCAGGCATCTAATATTTTCTTCTGCTTCTCTCATAGACTTGTTAGATTTTTTCTCCCACTTACTAATTTCTACCTGTGAGTCCTCTAGGTCACTTGTCCTGTTTTC
This sequence comes from Nesogale talazaci, assembly GCA_004026705.1. Classification (NCBI taxonomy): domain Eukaryota; kingdom Metazoa; phylum Chordata; class Mammalia; order Afrosoricida; family Tenrecidae; genus Nesogale; species Nesogale talazaci. The sequence continues at coordinate 74,112 of PVJH01005206.1, read as the reverse complement.
TGCCTCCTCCATTCTCTGGCGGAAATCTGAGAGCTTACTATTAGTTTTTGTTAGCTCACTCTTTAGTTCTTGGATTTCCCTTTGGTGCATGGCCTTTATCTCCTGTAAAAATTCTTCTTTCTTCTTTAATGCGTCGCTTAAGAGCTGCATATGTGTTAGTAACATCTTGAAGATTTCTTTGTGTGGTTGATTAATCTCCGCATTTTCTATGACTGCAAGTTGATCTTGCATTGGATCCAGTTTCTTTTTTCTTGATACTGTGGAAGCTGCTAGCTGTTTTTTGTTTGATTTATTCATATTAGGTGGCATTTTCCTTGGTGTTTTTTGGCCCTGGGGTCTCTCTTTAGGAGGCTGGTCTTATATTATAGCTTCCCTCAGGAGCTGTTTGCAGCTAGGCCTTGCAGATCTGATGGAGTGTGTTGGCTGAGCAGGGGAGTGGGTTTAGGGGATGGGGTGGGAGCTGGGTGTTCTGTACCTGGCTAGGGGCACTTGCCACAGATAGGTGGGAAAAAATCCTCTGGTATTCTGGGGTGGGGAGGACTGGCTGGCTGTTTACCCAGGAGACAATGTAAAGCAGACCTCTCTGTCACGGGTCTTGGGGCAGGCGCCCTGAACCGGCAGCGTCTGTGAGGAGTGCTGGCGACTGTGGGGAGTGTGGGCGTTCCTTCCGCTACTGTTAGAAAGTGTGGCCCAGGTGGGCAGGCTTGGGTTTAGGGGATGGCTTGATTTTATCCTGAGCAGTGGTGGCACCCTTAAGTTGCGCCTGGGCGGGGGCCTCCGGGGTGGGGGAGGGGCTGGCCCACCGTTGTGCTGGGGACACAGGAGTCCCTGAGGGTGGGGAGCGAGAGGTGTGGGTCTGCGTGGAGTGTCCCCTGGGCACCTTGGGTTGGGGAGGACTAGTCCGCGATTGCGTGCGGGCGCTGATTAACTGCAGGTCCCAGATCTCAGGGTCGCAGAGCGGCACCCTGGATCCCACCGGCACAAAGAACCCGCAGCGTCTGGGCCGGCGTCTGTGCCTGCGTCCCTGGGGAGTGCGGGCTTGCGGGTCATGCCTGCTCCTGGTTCAGTGAGGGCTCTGAGCATTCCTGGAGTCACAAAGCCCAATTTGAGAGACCTACCCTTCCCTGTGTCACCCCCACTCACCGATCTCCAGGAGCTCCAGGAGTGGGCTTCCTATCTGGCGGCCATCTTCCCAGAGTCCTCCCTTGGTTTCTTTTAATAGTGTTATGTAGTTTTACTTATATTTTGTTCTTTTAGTTATGTATATCCCTAGATATTTCATTTTGTGCTTGGTTATTGGTTTTGTCCTTAGAAAATTTCCTTTTCTGTGGTCTTATCCGATGTGTATACCAACCGATGGACTTCTGATTGTTGATCTTGTATCCTGCCACTCTTCCATACTCCTCTATTGTTTTCGGTACCCCCCTATGGAACTTCTGGGATTTTGCATATATAAAATCATATCATCTTCAAATACTGAGAGTTTCACCTTTTCCTTCCCCAGATAAATGCTTTTGATGCCTTTTTTTGCCTTATGCTATTAGCTAAAACCTCCAGTATGATGTTAAATAAGAGTGGGGATAAGGGATATCCTTGTTTGGTTCCCTTTTTCAGTGGGATTATGTTCATCTTTTCTTCACTGAATACCACGTTGACTGTTGGTTCTTTAGATATAGCTTGTTTTAACTTGAGGAATTTTCATTCCATTTCTGTGTTCTTGAGTGTCTTAAACAGGAATTGGTATTGGATATTGTTGAATACTTTTTTCTGCACTTATTGATATTTTGGTTTTTATAGTTTTCCATGTCAATATGGCAAATGATACTAATGGTTTTTCATATGCTGAACCATCCCTAGTATGAATCTCACTTTGTTATGGTGAATTTTTTGTATATACTTTTGTATTCCATAGTCCAGTGTTTTGGTAAGGATTTTTGCATCGATGTTTATTACAGTGATTTTTCTGTAGTACTCGATTCTAGTGGGATCCCTGCCCTGTGTTGGTATCATAGTAATACTAGCTTTATAGAAGGAGTTTGGGAGTTAGCCTTTTTTCCTATGTTCTGGAAGAGTTTGTGTAAGATTGTTGGCAGTTCTTCCCTGAATGTTTATTAGAATTCTCCTGTGAAGCCATCTGGGGAGGCATTTATGTTGGGAATCCCTTAATAACCTTGTCTATTTTTTCTATTGTTATGGGTCTGTTGAAGTTCTTGATGTCCATTGGAGATAGTCTATGCAGGCATTGTTTTTCCAAGAATTTGTCCATGTCTTCCAAGTTATTGGAAGTCCTTCATAGTACTGTGCAATTATCCTTTTGATTTTATTAGGGTCTGTTGTAATATTCCCTCTTTTATCCCCCATTCTTGCTATGTTTAGGTCTGGCAAGCAGTCTGTCCATTCTGTTTATTCTTTCAAAGAACCACTTTTAGCAGCTTTAATTTTTTCTAGTTTTCTTATTTTTCCTCTCTTGAATCTCAGGCCTGATTTTTATTCTTTTTTTTTTTTTTTTGGCTATTAATGTGATTGTCCTGTTGACTCAGCTATAGTTGCTGTGAATTTTGTGCCAGAATATCAGTCATAACTCCCCTTCCTTTTTCTGATGTGCATGTATTGCTATGAAATTTCTGATAACTGCCTTTGCTGTATCCCATAAGTTTTGGCATGTTGTGTTCTCATTTTCATTGGTTTCTAGAAATTTCCTACTTTCTTTTTTCTTTTTAATTTCCTAATTTCATCTCTGATCTGGGCCAGTACAAACTCCTTTTGCAGTAGAGAGTTATTCATCCTCCAATTGTTTGCTGTTGTTTATTTCATCTTCTTTTTGTTGATATGCAGCCTTATGGCACAATGGTCAGAGAGAGAGATGTCTGTATGCTGTGTGCTTAAATTTATGCAGGTTCACCTTTTGCCTCAGCATGTGATTTATCTTCAAGTATGTGACATGTGGACTTGAAAAGTATGTGAATTTTTTTTGTATTTGGGTGGAGAGCTATGTAAATATCAGATCATATCCTTTAATTGTAGTGTTTATATCTGTAGCTTCCTTGTTGAGTTTCTTTCCCTGTGATCTAATTTTCATAGAGAGAGGTGTATTAAAGTTGCCTACTATCATTGTTGAGCCTGTTTTTTCATTTTTTGGAGTGTTTGGTCAACGTATCCAGTTGTTCTCTCATTCAGGGAATATGTGTTTAAAATGCAAAGTGGTTTTTGCTTCACAGTTCCCTTGAACATTGTACAATGTCTTTCCTTATCTCTTTTTATGCTTTTCACTATGACATCAATTTTATCCAAGATTAGGATCGCAAACCCTGCACTTTATGAATTATTATTTGTTTGGTATAATTTTTCCCGCCTTTGATTCTCAATTTATTTTTGTCTGTAATCTTGAGACATATCTCCTGTAGACACAGGTCAAGGAATTGTGTTTTCTAAGCCAGTCTGTTAGTCTCTGTCTCTTTAGACCTGAGTTCATTCCATTGATATTCAGTTTATTACCTTTATCTGTGGACTGTGATGTCATTTTATACCTCTTGTGTTGGGTGTTTTCCTACCTCCATTTTGTATCCGTGTTTTGTGCATGTGTGTATATGTGATTCATTCTTGCTTTCTTTCCATCGTTCAGCAAATGTTATCTTGGGGGCTGTTTTCCTGTTAATGTTCTCTGGGTGGAGTTGTTCTGTTTGGCAGTCTATTATTTGTGCTTGGTGAGTGTTGTTCTTCTGCCCATACTGGGTTGGCAAAGATCTTTCTTTAGTTCTGGGTTTCTTTTGAGTTTTTCCTTATCTGGGAAGCATTTCACTTCTCCATCAAACTTGATAGTGTAGCTGTAAAGCATGGTCTTGGTTTTGCATTATTTTCCTGCAGTTTTCTGAATATGTTCTTCCACTCTTTCCTCTTCTTCCCCTGAGAGTGTCCACTGATAGGTCTGAACATATTCTTATTTGGGAACCTTTACATGTGATTACTTGTTTTTCCCTAGCTGCTCTCATGATTTTCTCCTTTTCCTCAAAGTTTGATAGTTTAACTATTATGTGCCTTGGTGACTTCTTGGGATTCAGTCTAGCTGGTGTTCTTTCAGCCTGCTGAATGGTTGCCTGGTTTTCATTCATTAAGCTGGGAAAGTTTTCCAAGAATTCTGTCACTATTGTTGCAGATGACTTCTTTGTTGTGTCTTTCTCCAGTAATCCAATTATTCTGATGTTGTTCCTCTTCATAGCATCAGTTATATCTCTTAGATTTTCTTCAGCCTTTCTGATGATCTTTTATTCCCTTCTCATTTGTTAAAGTCTGCTTGGCTGTCCTCTAGGTCACTGTGTGATTCTCTGCCTTCTTCAGTCTTTTGTGGACTTCAGGCAAAGTCCACAAGTCTGCTACTGGTTTTTGTTATCTCATTTCTAATCTCTTGTATTAACTTTTGGTATATAGATTTTATCTTCTCTGTCTTTTCGTCAGTTTTCTCTATTGTTTCCCTCATACCCTGTATGACTTCATCAGCACTGTGAAAATTTCTTTCTGTGTCAGATTAACGTCTGCTTCTTCTATATACATTGTTAGGTTCAGGACATCTTCTGCTATTGCGTTTTGTTTCTCCTGTTTTTTGTTGTTGTTGTTGTTGTTGTTGAGGTCATTGGGGCTGATTGCTGTTTAAATTGCCTTGTTTTAGAGGAGCCAGATGCCATTTTCCAGGGACTTGAAGAGCACTGGTTCTCTCTGGGCGATTCGGAGGAATGCTTCTTTGAACTGCCTACAGCTAATTTCACTGGAATTGGCCTACCACTTTATCCTCCCGTGACTTCAATATTCTTTTATTTGAAGGGCAATTTGGATGATCCTCTCAGGGGACGCTGGTTGAGTTGTTGTGGACCCACGTGGATGGTATTCTACTTGGTGATCTCACAAGGAGTCATGATAGTATGGCCCATGGCAGCTTGGGACACTGCATGGGGTGTGCAGGGGTGTGTATGCTGCAAGGGGAGTGTCACAGATGCCTGGTGGGTTGCCTGCTTTGGTGTAGAGCACTGTGAGTGATGGATAGAATTGCCCTGGTGTGCTAGATCACTGCGGAGGTTGTGCAGAAGTTCCCACAGCAGTGTGAAACATTGGTGAGTATTGGCTGAACTGCCTTAGGCCAGGTGAGGCACTACGACAGATAAGAGGACGTACCCTCAGTCACATGGACCCACAGAGGATGGGTAGCAGCTCCCTCAGATACACAGACAGGATTTCCCTCTAGGGTGAGTTGGATTTCACAGTTACATGTTCAGCACTGCAGAGGGCTGGTGAACGAAATTTCCTTGGAAAGAAATTGGGCAGGATATCCTCTGGTGCAGGGTTAGAGGGCTTTTTCCAGACTCCAGTTACACTCAAAGTGGTGGAGCTCTCCCAACTGGGTGGAGGAAAGGAATAAAGGCCCTAGGAGAAGGGGAGTGGTCTGTAGGTCAGCACTGGCATGTGAGAGACAAGTGAAAAGAAAAAAACATAAACTAAGCCCGCTGAGACTTGGAGGGATAGAGAGAATAGAGGAAATCGAAAGTAACAATATAGCTGATCCCTGACAATCCCTGACACAAGGGGCAAAGGGGTTTAAACCCTGCCACAACAGTGGCAAGCTGTGTTGAGATAAAGCTGACTCTAAATGATCCCATCTCCAGCCGAGACAATGGTGGGGCTAAGGTGAAACCTTAGTCAGTCTCCACTATGGTAAGCCAAAAGCCCCTAGCTCCTCAAAATCTAGTGTATCTGTGCCTACTTATCTTTATGATGCTCCTCCTATGACCTAGCAGTGTGAAATTTCCCTCATAGTAACTCTTGTGTGCTGATTTCTTTTTTTGTGTGTGTGTGTGTAGGGGGGGGGGGGTGTGCATCACTGTCCTGGTGGTGAGAGTAGGAGGCCCAGCCTTGCTCCTGGAGAGCTGCTGTTGGATTTGAACCTCCAACCCAGTTGGCCACAGTCATCCCGCGCACCACCACTATGCCACCGGGGCTCAGCCTTGTATGCTGATTTCTGTGGGTCCCTCTGGTATGTGTTACTCAATTGCCAACTTCCCAGAAGTTGCCATATGTAATTATATATGTGTGTGTATTTATAATTTCACCGATTTTTTTCTAATTTAAAATTGAAAGCATACCATTAGTCTTATTCTTAACCCCTTAACACTTCTCCAATTAAAGTATTCTGTGGAAGGACGGGCATTTGAGAGTCAAGAGGGAAAAGTTGGTGTCAATGTATGGTTTTAAAACTATTAGTCTAGCAGCCAGAAGAACCATCCATCTCCCCATGTGCAGTTCAATTCATTTTCTCCTTCCTCTTAGTGAAAGCCAGGCACACTTTTGAAATACCACTCCTCTTATCCCTACTCTTTTGCTTCTTGTTCTCATCTTGTCCTTTATTATCTGGTTTTGGACTTCTTCATAATTGTCTTACTATGTTTACTCAGGTAATAAAATACTGTATTTTTTTTCATTTTATGAATCCACAGATGTAATGGACATCAAGTGCAAGAGGGTGGCACAATTTGCAAAATACATTATTTATATAAAAGTAGACTGTCCGATTTTATTTAAAATTAACTAAAATTACTTTAATCTCAAAATAATGATGGTAACAGTTCCCTCCGTTTAATACTTCAGATGTACTGTTGGAGAAATCACAGATGCCATGAAAAAGGTATTTGGTGAGCATAAAGCCAGTGATCGGATGGTGAGTGGAGCCTATCGCCAAGAATTTGGAGAAAGTAAAGAGATATCATTTGCTATCAAGAGGTAATATGTGAGATTTCTTCAATGAGTGACCATGTTTTCTGTTTATGCAATCCCTCTGAACATAGTAGAAACTTGATTTTCTCACATACCCCTTGGTGGACATGGGTTGACTTTCCTCATAGTCTGAAAGCAACATTTGAAACTTTAACCATAGTCTCCTTTCTCATTTAGAATAGTTGTTTAATCTTACTAACATTGGAACTGCTTCATAGTCACAAGGTATTTACACATTATTCTGCTTTACACTTTTAAAAACTATAATATTAATTGGGAGTTAATATATATGTCATCCCATAGTTCAATCACATCAAGTCATATTGTACAATTGCTACCATAATCAGTTCAAAACATTCTTTTTCCTTCCTGGACTCTTTGACATCATCTCCCTTTAACCCTTCCTCCCTATCACTGCCACTACTATTGTTACACACAAACCCCCCCCCCCCCCACACACACACACACAAACCCTTATTCTATTTGCTGTCCTTATAGGTTCATCAGTCCTGGGTTTCATACACCAAAAAATAGAAAACCATATAATTTTAAGAAGGTTATCCTCAGTGCTATAACATTTCTGATAGATTAAAAAATGAATAAACAAAAAAATTAAACAAAGATGCAGAAAATATTGAAAACCAGAGTAGGTCCAGTGTACATCAGAGGAGTGATCAAGTGACAAAGTTTTTTAACTGCTCAAGTCAGATTTACCCTTGTTTGAGCTTCCATACTCATTTCTCCAATGCACTCTGTTTAGTAACCACTTTCCTCCCATCCCTCAATTATGGATAGATGGAGATCACTGGAGGTGTATTCTTATGTAGTTCCTGCAACTGTATATTGAGCTCCCACTTAACACTCATAGTCTCCAATAAACCAGATTCTCACTATGTAGGTTCTGATACCAATCCTTCCTTCGACTTTGGATTATGTGAATTCCAGTCCTTCAGTGACTGATGGTGTGCGTCTTCCATGTGAACTTAGTTGACATCTCACTTAGATGGCTGTTTGTTTGTAGACAAGTCTTTAAGGCCCCTGATGCTATTTTATCTGACGATTGGGCACAATGAAGTTTCCTTGCCACATTTTCCTATGACATCCATATCTTCTGTGTTTCTTTCCTGAGGGTGTTTTGAGCTTGACCATGTTCTTATTGTTCTTAAATTGGAACTAGTTAACACAGAGCTTTAGAAAGGGGAGCTAAAGACAGATAAACAAGCAAATGAGCAAAACTAAAATAAATAAATATATCCTTAAATCCAGGAATACTTTACTCCTTTAAGTTAATTTACATTATTTAATTGCTTAAATAAGTATACAGTCTTAATTTGCCTAATTAAAAACAAAGATTTCATTCTAAAAATTAAGGCAGTCTTTACTGAACTCACAATAAATAACCCTGCCACAACATAACTTGTAATGATAATGCTTCTCAAATATTTAAAGTTATTTCTGGGTGATTGATTTTCTCAATCATTGTAGAAATCATCCCATTGAAACTTTTATGTCAGTAGTGTGTGCTAGATAAATATCAAAACAGCCAATGTTCCAATAGTCAAAAGGTAGCAGTTTCTTTTACCTAAAATAAATGTAGTGCTTTCATATTGGGTGTAAATCTACTGATTTCTAAGCAAGACATTTTGGTTACACATCACTTTAAGATGTTATCTTTGTAAAGGTTTACAGTCTTAAAAATCCACAGGCCCATTCTACTCTATCCTATAAGGTGATGGTAGTAAGTTTGGTATTTTGGTTATAGTCTACTTAGAGGAGTTCACTCTTAAGAAGTGTCATTGAAAAATGAACCATCCAAAACAGCTAGGGAGGCACTTATGTATAAATGACCCCATAGGTTCTTTAAAGTTTAAGTATTTGTTGTTCTTTAAATATTTGTGTATACTATGTTCTGGACACTTGCTTAAGAAGGTAGAACATTATCATTTTCTCAATTTTCTTCCTTGTGATAGCCTCAAGCTTTTGTGTTTGCAGACATTGCCATCTTTTACATTTTCCTTTAAGGAAGCAGTGATAAGCATATTCCTACTTTAATGGAACTCTCCATGTAAAATAGGGGTGTTAGCAAAACACAAATAAGAGGCATATCAAGTTTTTTCTAATAAGCCAGAAAACTATGGCATAAACAAATTTCTGTTTCTGTACTTGCTTTGGTCAATTAAGATTTAGCTGTTGGATTTTAAATTTTCCTTAGAGTTCAAAATTTCATGGAACGTGAAGGTCGCAGACCTCGTCTTCTTGTTGCAAAAATGGGACAAGATGGACATGACAGAGGAGCAAAAGTTATTGCTACAGGATTTGCTGATCTTGGTTTTGATGTGGACATAGGCCCTCTTTTTCAGGTACTAAAGCTTATTGGGAGAAGTCTCAAAAAGTATTCTCTGTTAATACTGGAATTCTGTGTACCTTACGCTGAAAAACTATTAAAATAAAGTTAAACCTAGTTATTATTGCACAAAAGAATATATTCCATGAAGCCCTTAATTTATCATTCATACATGTAGTACAATGAATCGTGACAAAGGTAAAATATACATTTTAATATACTTGTTCAGACTGCAAAAGTAAATATCAGTTCAGAATTAAATAGTTTATTAGATTTTTGAAAATGATTTCCAGAGACCTTACTGCTTATGGTGATGTGACTTATATTTTGTGGGAAAGAAAGTCTACATTAATGGGGTTTATGGAAAAGGTTTTGAGAAGAAAACAAAGCCTCCAAGTAAGTTCAGTTCATCAGTAGATGTTTATTCAACTTACTTTAAAAAAAATTATTTTGTGGCATCACTGCCCTCTCGTAGTGGGAATAGAAGGACCAGCCTTTGCTTCTGTGGAGCCGCTGCTGGAATTGAACCTCCATCCCAGTGGGCTGCTGTCCCATGCACAACCACTGTGCCACCAGGGTTCAGCCCCTCCCCTCACTCTTTAGCAGTATTTCATCAGACAATATTAGACAGTAAAATAATGGGTTGAGACTTAACAATTTTGAGAAGTACTGTATAACAAATAAATGGCACTTAAAGTTATGAAAATGGATGTCATTTGCCATGAGACCTATATACAAATTAGATGAAAAAAGGTCCTGAACATTGTAGGGAAACAGGTGTAGGAGGCAGCAAAGGATTAACAGTGGGATTTCCCATGTGAAGGAAAATATTGTTACATGCTATAGAGAGGTCATGTAAGGACTAAAGAGTATTCATTGCTTTTCACTAGCGAACAAGCAAACTTTCCTAAAGAGACCTGCTCTTTGGAGGCTTCTTACATACTTAGATTGCTTTCCTTCCTCTTCTAAGTTGAGTAATTTCCCTTTCTATTTGAAAAGTGATGATTTGCCTGTTGTGTTTTACTTTTCACAGACACATGCAAGCACTAATTAATTGCATTTTGATAATGAGAACAATGGAGGTCAATACTTTAAAGCCACCATACTGAAGAGGAGAGCTACCATATCTTACCCATGTCACTCTTATTTTGGAGATTCTTTGGGGGAACTAGTTGTTGGCCCAACAGTATTGGGTGAATTTTGGTGCTAGAAGCGGAGTCCCTAGATGATACACACAGCTAACACTTGGCTGCTAACCAAAGGACTGGCCGTTACCTCAGATAAAGGGCTTGAAAAGAGTCTGCTGAAAAGGCAGCCAGATAAAAACCATTTGAAGACATGTCTATTCTAATGCATGTAGGGTAACCATGAGTCAGGGTTGACTGAGATAATGGGTATGTATACCATGTTTGTACATTCTATTGATCAGACTCCCCGTGAAGTGGCACAGCAGGCTGTGGATGCGGATGTGCATGCTGTGGGTGTGAGCACATTAGCTGCTGGTCATAAAACTCTCGTTCCCGAGCTCATCAAAGAACTGGACTCTCTTGGACGGCCAGACATTCTTGTCATGTGTGGAGGAGTCATACCACCCCAGGTATATTTTCACTCCTATATCTATATGCTATTTTAATGGGATTCCTGAGTTGTCTTCTATGTAATGTGCTGTTTTAGTGTACACGTTTATTGATTTTTTGTAGACTTGGAATGGGATTATTTTCTGGTGATTTTTCTAAATGAATTTTGTACATTCCAAAAGTAGGCAATGTCATTATTTTCTTGTTAAGCAATTTGTAATTTATTTGCACATTTTAATTGAACAACGTACCCACCTTTTAAGACAGAACTACCTCTTTACAAATCAGTAACCTTAGATAAATAAACTATCGCCTTCATGTTCACCAAACAGTGATGGAGAAAGAACAGGACAATATTATTAATTATATATATTATTATTATTAAAAATAATATATTATAAGAATATAAACAAGAAAATAAAATTAATGGTGGAAAATTTGTATGACTATTATTTATCACCAAAATGAAATCATGTTTGATAATATGTTACTGTGACAACCAGCACAAGCCAGAATATCTTGGCATATACAGTCAACTCTGGTGGCTGAGGATCAGGGCTATAAAGCTTGTCTTTAACTTTATATTAAGGAGCCCTTGTGACCTTGATAAGTAAGCACTAGACTTACTTATTGGTCTTACACATGAGATTGGTGGTTCAAAACCATCAGCTGCACTATTTGGAGAAAGATAAGACAAAATATTTCCATAAAGATTTATAGCCTTGACAATCCTATGTCAGGTTGTTTTGAGTTGGAATCAACTCCATTGTTGTTTTTTCATTTTATTTACATTCTACCTATAACATATATGTATGGAACAGTAAATGTACCGTGGAGATTTTTTCACTCAAACCTCGACCATGTTAAACCAGCAAACAGCAGTAGCAACAAATTATAATGAAGAAGATACAAGAAAAACAGGAACTAATCATCATTTATAGGAAATCTGATTCCATTTTAAAGCCAAATTTAAAATATCAACATTCACTAACTGCATATGAAATATCTAGGTGGGTGGGTACAAAGTGATGTGAATCCAATGGCAGTGGCTTTGGCAGCAGTTAATTAATCATTCCTTCGGCAGAGGAATTTAGTAGACTTGTAAATTCAGAGCTGTCACAATAAATTTAGCACAAGTAGTGACAGTTACCAAAAATTCAGGGTAAACAAAATTATGGACTTAGGTCCCAAGTATTATCTTTTATGGAACCATACATCTGCCTGCCACAAAACAACCATCTGGAGTATTTAGAAAATTGACAAGACTGTTTTTGCTTTTTAGGATGAGTTGGGGCAAGATGGTGGCACCTGCTAGTTGTTTTAAAAAATAAATCATCAGCCTCAAATGCCAATGGTATATCCATTGAGAGAGTTTTGAACATTGGGGACAGAGAAGAAAAGACTAGCTTCCTTGTTCCTGTGTTTTGTTTCTCTGACATTAAAAATATCTGTCATTAATTAATTAAAATTCTTACAACAGGATTATGAATTTCTGTTTGAAGTTGGTGTTTCCAATGTATTTGGTCCTGGGACTCGAATTCCAAAGGCTGCTGTTCAAGTGCTTGATGATATTGAGAAATGTTTGGAAAAGAAGCAACAATCTATTTAACATCCGGTTTCATTCTTGTGTGTTTATTTTTCTTCAAAATTTTTCACTTCTGATGGAAAGGACACACCTTCAATTTAACTCAATACTTACTTTGTATTTTTCTAGAAAGCGCTAAAATACCTAACTAATAAGACTGTTGTTATTCTAGGAACGTATATATACGATTTCACTTTTAACATTTGAAAACATCATTAAAGATCCTCCATACATATTTAATATTTTATTATACTGTGGACTGTTTTTTAAAGTTTGATATATATTACACATATTTATTATAAATTCATTTACTTTCTGTTTAAAAAATTAAATTTTACATGAGAAAATTGGACTAGTTTATCTTCAATTTGGTGTTACACTGATTTTAGCACTAGAAAATAAAGTCTCTTCAGTTACCACTACCAAGTGTTCTATAAAAGATTGTGTTAGAAGGTACAAAATATAGTCAGAAAAAATGTGGAAGAGGACTGAAAATCATAAAAGATCAGGATTACTGATTGTATAGAAATTAGTTGTATTATATTTGTTTGCATATATATTATATCACAGCATCATACATCAAGCTACATCAAATTTGACATCCCTTCACAGAATGATCACAAGGAAGGGATGATTCAATCAGGGTTTGGTATATCACCTATCACAGATGAAAACACAACATTCCTCTAGTTCTTGAATGCTTCCCCCCATTATCATGACCCAATTATACCTTGCAAGTCCAACTAGACCAGAGCACTTCATACATTTCATATTCTGATAATTAATATATATATTTTTAGCTATTTTTCCTCTCATTCTCAATCATGACTTATTAGAAAATGAAGGTCCTGAAATATGTATTTCATTCACATTATTAAGGTCATCTCCTCTCTTGAGGATTGTGAAACCCCACCATTTGAGATGGTTCATTTAAGTTTATTTGAATACCAAAATTGACCAATCCCCTCTTTAGCATTCTCTATACCTTATTTGCATAGCCCCACTCAATCATTTGGTGGAAATTACAAAGAGTGTGGCTAGAATATTCTTTTTAAAAAATTCACTCTACTGAAAGTTGCAACCAAAGAAGCAAACTAGTAATGTCTTAATCTCTAATTTACTTCTCTAGGTTCTAATATCCATTTCAATGGCTACAGAGAAGTCAGACAAGAATGCCAGTAAGAAATATTCAGGGCTCCGTTACCAGCAGAGGGCAGTGATGCCCAAAAAACGAAACAAAAAAAACCCCAGAAATATTCAAGGTTGAGTTTGTTTATCTAGACATGTTACAAAGTATGTCGGATTTACTAATAAGTGCTCAAAGGGCATACCACTTTGTATAAATCACACCCAAATGTATTCAGCTCAAGTTCCATGGGCCACAAATTCCCTAAATGACATGCCTAGAGGCACCCCACCCTAGTAAGCTTCAGCCTGAAGGCCCTCAGCTTCACTTCCACAGATCAGTTAACCCAAATTCCCCAATGAAGTGCCAGAGGCACCCTACTCTTCAAGCCATCCTCTTGCATAAAATCATTCATCTTTACTTCTGTGTGGGTTAGGAAGTCCATCGTTTTGTTCTCTGCTCTGGCTCCTGGTTCTCCGCTGATGATAAAGCTGTCATCTTGGATCCAGGAGGTTCATTGTGCAGAGATTTCAAATCCAAAAAATACAGCCTACTCCTAGCCCTTGCTGGTCATGTAATCCCCACCTGATTATCAGAAGGATGATTTTATATCCAACAGGATGTTACACCTGGGAAGCCTGTTTGCAATTACAGGTGAATTCCATTAGTATCTTCCTACAACCTCTAAGACCCATTTGAGGAAAGGTCATTTGATGGACATTAGAGACTGACTAGGAGAGCTACATTAAATCCTTTGAAGTAGAAAGGATGGGTGGGTGGGTGGATGGATGGATGGATGAATAAACATGTATTCACAAGGGAGCTTCCAAAAAGTCATGGAAAATTGGTATTAACATAACGAAAAATTTTCTATGAACTTTTTGAAGCTGTGTGTGTGTGTGTGTGTGTAGCTCTCTGTCTCCCTCTGTGTGTGTGTATTTGTGTTTATATAGTTCTGGTTTATTAGGAGGATAAGGCTTACACAATTGTGAGGAGTACCCCAGTTACATAAATATAAGCCAGAAGTTTACAGGTTAGATAGGGACTTAATGAATATGAACTGTAGCCCACAAGCAACCAAGAAAAAGACTCATGGGGAACAGAGAACAATAATACATCCAGCTACTGTTTGGAAGGTTTAAGTGCTCATTTGCAAGGCTTTCATCTGATTACATCAGGCTCACTTGGGGTGATTTTTCCTTTTGATTAACTTAAAATCAATTGATTGGGGAATTTTATTATACCTACAAAATCACTCCAGAGTAGCTCTTAGAAAGCAGTGTTTGATTGAGAAAAGTGATGACAAAATGTTGCCTCCCTCTCATCTTCCATCTCTGAGGGAAGAATATCTCTTCCCTTCTAGGAAATGTGCTAGAAAAGGAGTTTTGGGACTCTAGCTTAGCCTTGACTGATCAGAAAGCTGTCTGTGGCAAATAAAGGAAAAGGAATTAGCCAAGGTAACACTTATTAATGAGTATTTGCAGCAGACCTTGAGCCTGGATCGCCTAGCTCAAGGATCAGTTTTCATGTTCCTATGCAGACATATTTAGGTTCATATCTATGTACATTAGCTATCCATCATTCTGTAGAATAACAAATCTGAGGCAAACTGATGCAGTTGGTGACATAGATCTGAAGAGGAATCAGATATATTCATTCAAAATTTGTATCAATGGTATATGGGAATCCACTTTTTAAAGCAGTTTTCTGTCAGAGCTCCTGATAAATCATTTTTAATCTATATTAACAGCATAATAAATACATCAGACTACTCTATATAAATGACATAATAATCATTGTTAGGAAGAACAGACATTACTTCAAAGACAGCTTTGATGATAGGTAACTTTTCTTTTTAGACTCAAAGTCTTCTCAAATGGGCCTAGCTACAAATAAGCTTGGATAATAAAGATGAAACTAGTTGGAACTCTAATCGATGTATTCCTAAAACTAAGGAAAGTGTCAATTATATTAATCACTGAAAAATAATTAGAAAAATAAATGCATTATCTTAGCTGTCTATAGTTTTATTTTATTAAAAAGATGTAATCAAAAAATTTTCCTACAAAATTGATAGTCACTCATTCAAGTTTACACACCTTCAGAGTCTGAGTCCCTGTCCAAAGTATTAAGGGGTGGGGACGGTGGGTATGGAGAGATCCAGAGTATGTGTTTTCAATGTACAGTCTTCAGATAGACTGTGAGTCAAGATGTTCAAGATCTCTCCATCACATATTCATTATTCAAAAATGAGTAAGTGGTTTCCTAACAAAAGGAAAAGATACCATTATGACAAATGGAAAACAAAATACTGGTTTCTACTAGTGTTTTTATAGCATATAATATGGCATTATGTGTTAGACATTGGACTTCTAACTACAGCCTCTGAGGCTCAAAACCACTAGTACCTCCAAAGGCAAAATATAATGCTGTCTGTTCTTGTAAAGATTTAGTCTCAGAAATTTTAAGTGCGCTTAAAGAATTAGTGTTGAGTCAGGATTGTATTTCAGGTTTTTAAGATGGTAATTGCACTTAAGATAAAAGCACCCACACTTTGACCAATTGATTTGTTCTATGTTACTGAAGTCTTTCAAGTGTGTAATTATAATTACACCCCCCCCCACTAACATATACACATTTAAGTTTGAGATATCTGCCTAACTCTCTTTTACAAAGTAGTTGTTCACTAGATTTTTCCCCCTCAATCCTCTCCCTTCACTCCATCTCTGCATGTCAGGAATATTGATATATTCAAGATTTTTTCTTATGTTATTGTAAAGACTAACAGTACTTACCCAATAGAATAGTTGGGCAATTTATAGATGTTCAATGCATAAGATGTAGTGGATAAAAAGCATAGGGGTTTTTGTTCTGAATTGCAAAAAATATATTTCTGACTTTGCATCAATAGAAAAAAATTCTGTTTTTATTTTATTTTGCCAAAAAGAGACAACCTTGGGTCAGCTTTTCTGTTATTGGCTATTTTGAATAAACTTTAAATATTCTCCAGTTACTTGATTGATTTTGAGTCTTGTATACCATTTCTAATTGGATTTTTATATTAAAATCATTACATCTCACATTTTAGGAAGCCATATGCATTCTACTGGAGTGAAATGTTAAGGAACTATTAATTTCTGGTGTAAAAAGCAAGATGTACAAGTCTTGGCTGATTCTAATGATGGTTCTAATCACCTTGATAGCTGTATGATCTTTGGTAAATTTTTCTTTATATATAACAAGCCGAATGGTACTACTTCACATTTCTTTGAAAGTTTGATGGTATCTTATATACTATTGATTCTTTGCTCTATGAAATCAACCATTCTAAGAATTTTATAAAGAGTAACATTTAATCTTTATGGAAATTCTATGCAGAAACCTTTATTGTTATCTGTGTTTTAGAGATGAAGAAAATTCACACTATTTAGAGATGAAGTGCCCCAATTCATATGGTTGACAGGTGACAGAAACAGAATGTGAACACTCTGACTAGTATCCATGCTCAGATGGCTGATGTTCCCTGTGGCGGTCATGTACTTAAGTTAATTTCATGATTGAGATGTAGGGGTGGAGTCTAGGCTGTTAATCTGGAGGTAGCCATTGAGTACCAATTAGGCCTCCATGTGGGCATGGCTTTCTCCTGAAACTTCTGGGAAACCTCGTGATATTTCCCTTGTGGAGATGAGAAGCCATCTCTCCAGTTGTTGTGAGTTAGTCTCAGAGAGAACGAACTACAGAGAAGACAAGATGGCAGCATCCGAGGAGCTGGATGAGCCGGAGGAGAATCCACACAGCCTTACCCTGATGGAACCAGACCTCTGAAATTGGAGAAGCCATGTGGTGACCCCTGCCAGCGCTCAGTTGCTTCTACCACCACTGGAAGCTGTTGATGGACCCTGAGCCCTGTAAGTGAGGAGACCTGGGGAGATCCCTGGTGGCACTGGGAATCTGCACCCACTGGCCTTTGACTTCATGAGTCAGAAGGAGACTTTATAGACTCATATTGGGCATATGGATTAATATCAGATTTATGACTTTGAACTGGCCTGGGCTGGGATGCTTTCTCAATGTCCCATTCCTCTTGTACATAAACTGTACCCTTATATCCATATGCATGTCTATGATTTTGTTTCTGTAATCTACCTGGACTAACACATTCCCCAACTACTTAGTTAGGGTACCTGACTTGCTTCTTAGCACCCAGAAAAGTCCAAATCCCCAATCCACTGCTCTTGAGTTAATTCTGACTCATAGCGACTGTCCATCGAAGGTCAAAACTGCTACATTGGGCTTCCAAGAGAAGCTCTAATTCTTCTGAGGACCTTCTTTAGACCCATAGGTGATGTGTACTCTCTATCCTAGCCCTGCAATACTTATAGAAATGGTTTGACCTACTGATATGCTATAGCTCTTTCTTTGACATGTGAAATGTCACAACATGCATGTATAGGTCAGATCTCAGCCAAAGATTCAATAGCACCCCTGTCAACACCCAAAGATACATCATTCCCCATATGATATTCTGCCCTGCACATTCTGTCTTAGTTTCCTCAACTGTAATTTCAGTCCTCTCAATTCTGTTCTGTTTTGATTTTACTCCCTGCACTGTAATCTGCCACTAGGTAGCAAATTAAGAAAATCTTAAAGTTAACCTCATTTGTTTCCATTTATGATTCTTAGGAAATAACCCTGCATTGCTGGTTGACCAGTGTTTGAAAAGAATTGTTTTACACTATCTTATTTTCTACGTATTTGTGAAATGAGAAGAATTAAGAGGCTGTTATACTTTCACCATAGAAAAATTCCTTTCTGCTTATGTACTGTGCCCAAAGATGGCAATGACACAGAGATGCATAAGATGGAGCTTATTTTAACATTTGAATGGATAGAACCCAGTTATTTGTAAGGTATTTAAATTCTTGATATATTTAGGTATTTATTTTGTGAACTCTGGTATTGACTGTGTGGGATCTGTGAGATCCCCACGTGTCTTGGAGAGGTTCTTTTGTAATGAGCCCCTCCTCCCCAAATGGTGATTTTATTTCAACACATATATTGTTGAAATGTGTAAGTGATGAAAAGATGAATTTATTGGCTTTGATTTCCAATGACCTTTGTTCAATTTGAAAGCTTTAGAGGCTTTTTAAACTTTGGATAGATAATAAAAGGATGTCTTAAGAGAACCTTGAGGATGTCAAAACTATTTTCTTAATGGAAATGTAAATATTACAGTAACTCTCTCTGGCGTGTTATTTAACTTTAGGTGGTTTTACTGACTCATAGTCTACCATTGTTTGAAAATTTTAAATGGAAAAATTCAAGATATAAATAATAAAGTTTTAAATTGTATTCACTCTGTTTAGTGGATGAAATCTTGTTCCAGCCCAGTCCATACCACCTGGGATGTGAATCATCCCTTTGTTCGTCTTCACTTTATTTTATACACACTCACTAGTGATATCTAGCCATCTCACTTATCAAATCATCTGTCTCTCTATTGCAGTGTTTACATTCAAATAACCTGCATGTTACTTAATAATTTCTTTACATTTTTATAAATGATTGTTGCTAATATCTTACTGTGTCTAGTTTGGAAATTAATCTTTATCATAGGATACATATTATAGATGGGAATCATTACTATCCAGCATTTCAGGCATCCACTGGGTGTCTGCATTCCACGGATACAGAGGTCTACTATATATAATAAAAGGGAGGACCAGTTCCTGAAGAAGGACCACATTTTTGGTAAAGCATATGGTGAGCAAATAAATAGGTTAAAGGAACACCCTAAATGAGATGGTTTGGCACAATGGCTGCAGTAAATAGACTCAACATACAAAGATTGTGTGAATGGAGGATCAGGCAATGTTTCCTTTTGTGATGATAAGTAGGGTAGCTATGATTTGGTAACTTGCTGGCATCAATCAACAGCAAGGACTGCATGGTAATATAATAAGTGAGACACAGAAGTAAAGTTTTGGAGAGACATTTTTAATCTTTTCTGAAAAATACCTCCAGGGGAATATGATAAATTAGAGCATCAAAACACAAAATAAGGAGGAGCACCATTTCTCTTTCTTCTTTAGATTTTCATTTTAGAAAGCATAGCCTTATGCAATCAGGGGGATCAGGCTTTTCCATAGCTTTGGGTTCATGAATAAATTTATTCCCTATGTTAATACTTCTAAATGTAAAGAACCCTTAAATGCCCATCCACTTCAGGTGAATAAAAAACCAGTTCTTAACAACAATAGCAACAACAGAGATCTCAAACAACAACAAAAAAGCATTTATCTTAAGGCATGGATGTTTTCTTAAGCTGAAGGGCAAAATGTACCAAAGGGATACATATCGACAAATGGTGGTAGTTTCAGGAAAGATGATGAGGAAGATAATGATACAACCTAATGTTATTTTTACCAATAAGTCCTGACCCATTTCCAAAGAACTCTACATGATCCTATAAGCCAGTAGACAAAGTTTGATTTGATTTTAAGAGTATTCTGAAATACCGGGGTAACTTAAAAAGACATGTCTATCTTTTGGGCTTCTAAGTTATTCTCATCTAAAGTGTGTTTTTTGTTAAAAAAAAAAACATACAAGATATGCCCTTTTTCTTTTTCTGACTAAATGAAGTTTTATTTTTTCCAGTTCCTTCTTTTATTTTTCTCTCCTGAACCTGTAGGTGTCTCCCAGGTTCAGAATTTTTATATCTTCCTGAATCTGCATATGAAACGATGCTTAGTTTAGAGACTCATAGATGCTATTGTACACACTCAGAAAAAGCATTCCTGCTAAGTAATCTGCTTAGATGATCTTAAAGTCATCATTTATGATTGTGATCTATGGTCAATAAACTAAATGTTGATAATTGTTCTTGAGTGTGCTGTATGTTGAGTCAAAGTGATCAGTTCATTACAAACAAAGTTATAGTATGATTTTGACTATGAGATTAATATTGATTTATACTCTGTAAACCCATTGATTCATTGTAAACCAATATGAATTCTTCATGGCCTATTTTCTCCTGCATTCAATCCTCTTATTGTTATATTGACCTTCTCTTTGCCATTTATCTTTAAATTATATTGGATATTAACAGGATTTATGTGCAGAAAATACAACACACAAATCCCTCCAGAAGTTCTGAAACAGGGTCAACATATTTCTAAATCTTTTGTGACTCTAAGAGTAAATGTCAATTCACATGAATGTCATGAATTTACAGTAATGGTACTTTACTGATTGTCATTTGTTAAATTAGAATATTTTATTATTTCTAGAAAATAAAAACAAAGATTTAATTACATTTTCACATAGCTACATTGTGACATAATATGTGGTCACTACATATTACTGCTGTCTTTCTAACAAAGAGATAATTTTGCTGTTTAATTTTTCTGTGAATGGAAAGCTCAGGCAACCTCAAGCTTGTTTAAGGTTATAGAAAATATTCTCAGGTTAAGATAGTCCAGGTTTTCTCGATTATCTTAATTTTAAATATTCTGACCTATTGTTTCCCTTGGTTTTACCGTCTTCATTAGATCATAGGGTCATCAGAGCAATGCTAGTGCCAATTCCTATTATACAGACTCTATGTTGCATAGGCAATATATCTTGAAGGACACTGGCCAGATCACCCTCTTTCCCTTTATCACATTTTTTTTTTCGGTTTTAGATGCCAGTGCTTTTAGAAATATTTTGTGAAATTGAAAACACATGAGAAAGGTATAATATTTACGTGAACATGTGGAATTCATTCTAAAGCATCGATAGAGTGCTCCATGGCTAGTACTGCACAGGTTGTCCACCTCACAACTTTAGAGATTTGTTGTTGTGGCAATTATGTGCTTATGTTAACTTTATGATTGAAATGTAGTGGCGGAATCTAGCCTGTTAATCTGGAGATAGCCATTGAGTAGCCAATGAGGCCTCTATGTGGGAATGGCTTTCTCCTGAGACTTCTGGGAAATCTCACGATATTTCCCTCGTGAAGATGAGAAGCTATCTTCCCCAGTGGTTGGGAGTTAGTTTCAGATATGATGAATCACAGACAAGACAAGATGGCAGCATCCGAAAAGCTGGAGGAGCCGGCGGAGAGACCACATGGCTTTGCCCTGATGGAGCCGGACCTCTGAAGTTGGGGCGGCCACATGGAGACCTCTGCCAGTGATGAGTTGCTTCTGCTGTTGATGGACCCTGAGAACTGGAAGCGAGGATCCATGTGGAGACCCCTACCAACGCTGGGATTCTGCACCAACTGATCTGTGACTTCACGAGTCAGAAGGAGACTTTATAGACTGATTTTGGGCATATGGGTTAATATCGGACTTATGACTTTGAACTGGACTGGGCTCAATGTCCTGTTTCTCTTGTATATAAACCTTTTCCTTATATCTATATGCATGTCTATGAAATTTGTTCCTCTAGCCTACCTGGACTGACACAGTTATGTACCTTGTGCTGCTGTTTTCATATTGAAAGAAGGGCAATAATAGATGCTAATCCACCTCTTTGTTGTAAGGATTAAAATATATATTACATCTAGAGAACTTTGAACCATGCCATGAGCTATCAAAGTCCAATAAATGTTTTTCATTTTCATGACTATTACATTACCAGCCTCACTTCTCATGCACTGCCATCTAGTCAATTCTGATGGATAAGGACTCTTCGTGATAGATTAGAACTGACCCAGCAGGATTGGGAGACTAGCTCTTTACAAGGCTAGAAAGCCTCGACTTTCTCCTTCTCAGTAGTTGCAGGCCTTGCGGTTAGATGTCCAACTCATAACCACTACTGTCACCAAAACTCACTTTTTGCTCTTGGAAATAAAAATTAAAAATATCTAAGACATGACTCCTCCCTTAGGAACTAATAGTAAAATTTCAGAAGTTGGCACTTTAAAGATTGTGCTTGCATGCCCTAAAGTAAGTTTCCACAAAATGATATAAGAACACAGAAAAGCCCCCTCCCACACCAACTTCCCCCCAAACCCCAAACCCGGAAATATTGTCATTGAGTACTTTCCAACTCACAGTGGGACGTGTGTGTCAGTGGACAGCAGTGCTCCACTGGGTCTTCAATGGGCTTATCTGAGTGTACTTTACCTGCTAACGTATTGTACCACTCAGAGAATCTTTGGGGAATCCTGTTGGTGTCTTAGAAGCCCTGGTGGTCTAATGGTTATGTGTTTGGCCATGAGGCCCAAGGCCAGCAGTTCAAAACCAAAGCTGCTCAGTGGGAGAAATAGGAGTTTTCTATTCCATACATGTACACTATATCCTCTTCCTCCTATCGAAACTCATTTGAAAATATGCATTTTCTGACGGTAAATTTTGTTCATATTTCTTCTGAGGGTCAACTAAAGGGTAGTCAAGATGTTCAGATAAGGTAGAAATAACATAATTGTGTGCCTTGATAAGTATTCTGCTCTCTTTTCTATTTCTGCTTCAAAGGTTCTGACTTAAGTTTTCTGTGTCCTGTTGATCAAGCTTTCAATTCAGGTTTCATGGCTGTACCTAACACAGTGTATCAGCTCAGCCATTATAGGAAGAACATGAATTTGAGAAATAGATTGATATGGCTTCCAGTTATATCTTGTCCATTTCCTAGGTAGTAGATTATGGGAAGGTTATCTATTGTCTTACTGAGGCAAGTTTTCTTTATATTGTAATACTCTCCTGGATTTTAAAAATATGTTTCCATGTCTCAGACAAGTAACCACTGAAGAAATGGTAGGTGTAATTCTCTTAAGGAGAAAGAAAATAAATGCATTATTTATGCAGTATTACAATAGACAAAGTCATTCCTTAGCTAAAACTGGATGGGAAATAAAAAGTCATATTTTTTAAAACTTCAACTACTGAAGGTATCACAAGTCAAAAGACACTAGAAAATTAAATGGGATATTTGTTTAGCCTATTTCCAAGGTGTAGACTTATGACATATGGAAATCTATAGCAGCACAAGCAAAGTAAGTTCTGTAAATGAGTTTGATTTGAGTCACCTTGTCAGTTTAGAAACAATGTCATAAATAAAGATGATTAAGTCCCAAGGAAAGGCAACAGACATCTCACTTTGCTAGCCTTCACAAAACCTAATTTTCCATGCAATCTCTGGTGCATTAAGAAGATGAAATGTAGCATTAGTGTTGAAGGGTGTTTCCAGGTGGTCTTTTATTAGTTAATGAGGAGGCTGCTTTCACTATTCAACTGCACACATCACAGCAACAATTTTCACCTTTCTGTTCAATACCCAATCACTGTTGCGTGAGATATTAAATGACACTTGGAAGACTGGTCCCTCATATCTTTTTGAAAATATTGTGTGCATGGTTTAATTAATGGGGACCTAAATCTGGATATGTTTATTTACTTGAGGATCTGACCAGGTACTCTGCAGACTTGAGAGCCAGGCATGTCAGGTGTCCCTCCCCCCCACCCCCACGGTTGACTTTGACGTCTCTTAGAAATGTTCCCATCACAACTGTTTGACTTGAAGTCTGTTTGTAAAGATAGTTCAAATAACATTCTTAGCCCCATTATATATTAGCTTAAAGAAAATCCTTGTGTATCGTCCAATAGTTTATCTACCATTTTTTAAAATGGGACCAAGACAACGGTATGGGAGGCATATGTGGTTTCCTCTGGATGTAAAAGGGAGAAGGAGCACTTAACTCCACATTTATGCAAATATGATTCCTATGAGGCAGAGTTCAGACATGCCATCACTAGCCAACATTCTTTACCTTACTCCTCCCATAGTTTCTAGTTTTCTCCTTAGTCACTAGTGCATTGAAATGGCCACACACAGCAGTACTAATGATTATGGGGTTCTTTAGGGAAGTTAAAAGGGTAGTTCAAGTAAGAATCAGAAAATAATAAGAATAAAGTTCTTTTTGTTCACAGAACCTCTTCTCAGCCTTGGCTTCTCATTCACATGGACCCTTCATATCTGCCCTGCTCATGTAAATGTTAAAAAAGCTCTATTCTGCTGATAAAGTACACCTCTCTGCAAATCAGCCTGTTGCCCAAAGTAACTCACCTTTCGGATTTGGTGTATTTGGAAGTCCATTAATCTATTGATGGCCTCAGCCTCTAGTGCCTTTTCTGGCACCACTTCACTTAGAGATCTTGTATTTCCTCTTCTGGCAGGTATTCTTTATTGTTGTAGGGTTTTCTGTTTTTGATGGGGGACTCATTTGAAGAATGGCAAAAATGAGAAATCCCTCAGTAAGAGTTGTCTACACTTACTTAGCAAGATCCCACTTAGTCATTTGGTGAGAGTGACAAAGACTCTGGGTAGCTGAGCTCACACCAAGTAATTTCACTGCATCAAAATCTCTATGTTTTGTCCCAATATTCCAAGAGCATATTTATCCAGAGCTCCTTTAAGATACAGACTTTATAGCAAGAGTAATGGGATTTACCAATGAAATATCAAATGCAATAGAGAGGGATAAAGATATTGGGAGTCTGAGCTCCAGAGGAAAGGATAAAGAAGTGTATTGAATACTGACTAGAAGAAGCTAAACATAGGTATTTAAAGAGGAGAAAGAAGATATGATTCATTAACTGACCATGGTGGTCATGTATACACAATGCCAATTTCATGATTGGATGTAACCTGTTAATCTGGAGGTAGCCATTGAGTAGCCAATGAGGCCTCTGTGTGGGCATGACTTTCTTCTGAGACTTCTGGGAAAACTCGCGATATTTCCCTCGTAGACATGACATTCCATCTCTCCAGTTGTTTGGAGTCAGTCTCCGAGAGGATGAACTATGGACAAGATTGCAGCGTCCAATGAGCTGGAAGAGATGGAGGAGAAGCCACACGGCCTTACCCTGATTGAACCAGACCTCTGAAGCCACGTGGAGACCCCTGCCAGTGCTGAGTTGCTTCTACCACCACTGGATGCTGTTGATGGACCCTGAGCCCTGGAAGTGAAGAGCCATGGGGAGAACCCTGACAGTGCTGGGATTCTGCACCCACTGGTCTGTGACTTCATGACTCAGAAGGAGACCTTATAGACTGATACCAGGCATATGGGGTAATATCAGACTTATGACTTTGAACTTTACTGGGTTGAGATGTTTTCTCAATATTCCATTCCTCTTGTATATAAACCATACCCTTATATCCATATACGTGTTTATGAATTTGTTTCTCTAGTCTACCTGTACTAACACATTGACCTGGCATATGTCAGATGTTTTGAACATTTGTAAGCAGTGTTTGATACATCAATTGGTGACTGGTGGCCAAAAAAACCACCATGACATTCATCTCAACTACATTTGTACTTCCTGCAGTCACACTGGATGAAAGTTACTACTGACCACTGTCCCATTGCATCATTTATAGACAGCAGCCAACACCAGTCAAACTTTTCCTTAAATTCACTATGTGGACACACATAGTCAAATTCTATCACAACCATTGGAGAGAGATGATGAGTGCCTGACAACATATCATCATGATAAAATATCAGTGAAACAGAAATACAACAACACTACATTGTCTCAGAGACAACACACACACACACACACATACAAAGACATACACACAGAGACAGAGTATCTCAAATAACTGATGAAAATAGAGAGCAACAAAATCTTCCTGAGAAAAAAATGGCATTGGATGGAAGTTACCGATAAAGAATTCAAAACCATGGTGTTTCGGTACTTTCTCTTTTTTTTTGGGGGGGGGGTGGGGAGGAGTATCACTGCCCTCTGGTAGTCATGCGAGCTAGCCAGCCTTGCTCCTGGAGAGCTGCTGCTGCATTTGAACTGCCAAGTCAGTGGCCCGCAGTTCTGCATGCAACCACTACGCCACTGGGGCTCAGCCCAGTGTTTGGGTACGTTCAACAAATTGAGAGAAAGATTGAGAAAGTTACACATGAAAGCAAGGGAAAAATAGGGTAAATTTTAGAAAATCACAGGAAAGCACAATGAGAACAAACCAACAAATAAATGGAAAATTATAGACCATATAAAATATGACCCTGGAAGACTAATACTAATATTTCAGAAGTAAATAAATAATACTTTAAAAGTACAAAGACTTTGAATCAAAGGAAGAGAAAATTAGTAAACTTGAATTTCTCAATACTTATCTGCTAGAGGAAGAATCAGAATCAGAACCCCAAAAGTAAATAGAAAGAAATCATAATTATGTGGAACACTTTATGATATGGATTCCAGAGCATCACTATGAGGGACACTACAAATGATAGGGAGAGATCAAAAAAGAAAAGAAGGAAAAGACAGAGAATTGTAAGAAGGTTGTTAGGAGAAAACTTCCCTAATATAATGAAAAATCAGAAATACATTTGAGAACTGAGAGGACCCAAGACAAGATAAATCAAAAGGGAATAATTACATATTTTAGTGAAACTTTCCAAAATAAATTACAAAGATAAAAACCATGAAAGGAGTTTGAGAAAAATAAAAAGTTACCTAAGAGAACTGATTTTTTAAAGCAGAAACTACAAAGGCAAGAAAGCAGTAGGATGACATATATAAAGCTCTTGAGAGAGAGAGAAAAATGCAAAAAGGAACTATATTCCAAGCACAATGTTCCCTCAAATATGATAATGAATTTAGGACATTGCCAGGGAAACAAAAAATTGAAGTACTTTGTAAAAACAAAATCAGTCTAACATGAAAACTGCAAAGGATTTTTTTGGAGGTGGATAAATAACAAGCAACAGCAGATAACAAATAACCTTAGGTTAATGTACATGACAACAGCACTCGAAATTCAACCCATATGTATAACTATTCAAAGTAAAACAATTCTACAAGTCTGAAAATAGGGAATCAGAAATATCAATTTGTAATGGACAAATACAAATACAAAGGTAATAAACAGTGTAAACAACTTCAAAATGCGTATAAACCAGCTATATTCCATGATTGAACAAACTCAGACCTGAGAATAAATTAGTATTACAGGATAATATCAAAGAAAGTTAGCAAATCTAATAAAAAGAAAAACAAAAATTGCAAAGATTTAGTAAACACTAAAACAACAGCAACAAAAAATTGGAAGAATAACAACAAACAAATGAACTCAGTTCAGAAAATTATGTGGAACAAAGAAACCAATAACACCACAAAACCAAAACACATGCAGAGGAAATAACAGCAATAAAATTAAACATAATGATAATTACACTGAATGTAAATGTCTTATTCAAGAGGTAGGGAGTAGTAGAATGAATACAGGATCCTGGGAAGTCTGCTGTTCTGTCTTATGGTTTCTGCAGTCACTTGGGCTACTTCTTCATTCATGATTACTGCTGTGGCTGCTACTCCACACAGGGATCCTGGACCAGCATGGCTGGTTGATGGATTCTTTGTTTCTGTTTCTGAGATAGTTCACTTTATACCTAGTGGAATGGTATAACTGACCAATTCCCTAGGGAGAGTTCTCTACAACTTACTTGCATGCATCCTCTGTCCTTTGGTTGGAGTTACAAAAACTATGGATAGAAGAGCAACACCAAGTATTTCCATGTCATGACACCCTGCACATCGTTAGCAGATAGGAAGCACCAGCTGCTAATTCAAGGACAACAGTAGCTCAGTGATAGAACTCTTGTCTTCCATGCAGAAGACTCAGGTTCAATTCTTGGCCAGTACATCTGATTCTGAATAGGCTTCCTTGGAGCTTCTGTGTTAGTGATTTCCAACCTTCCTAATGCCAGGACCCTGTAATACAGTTCCTGATGTTGTGGTGACCCCCAAGCATAACATTATTTTCTTTTTTTTTTCAGCATAACATTATTTTCATTGCTACTTCATAATTGTAATTTTGCTACTGTTTTGAATCAGGTGATCCCTGTGAAAGAGTCCTTTGACCTCCAAAGGGGTCATGACACACAGGTTGAGAACCGCTGTCTAGATTAAGACAGACTAGGAAGAAAGACTTCGTGATCTTTTTCGGACACCAGCCAATGGATAACCCTATGGATTACAATGGTCTGACCCTGTTTTGCATAGGATATCCAAGAGTTGATGGCATGTAGCAATAGCAGTTATTACAGCTATGGATCAGGTGCTACAATCCCCATAGTGTATATTGCTCTTACCTAATACTAATTTAACCCAGCCTCCCTTTACTTCCCTTTACTAGGGATGTAATACTTTGTTAAGGTTGACTCCATTGATGGTTATCAAATATTTAATTTATCTACTCAGATTTATAGGAGACAATTTTGTATCAACATGTTTTTCCAACCTGACTAGCGATTCTAAGGATATTTATTTATGTTTATTAGATACTTCTGTTTACTATTCTGTAAACTATTCATATTATTGGCCTATTTTAATATATTTGATTGACCCAAAATAATTCAGTTTGCCTCAAATATCTCCAAGCCTGTCATGATTTGGCTATCTCAGCCCTTCTCAATCTCAAAGACAGTGTCAAAATTTCATAACAGCTTATATTCTGCAATTAAAGACCACATATTGAGTTAAAAATTTTATTTTGAAAGTAGAATTAATATGAGTAACATATTTCTTAGCTAGAAAAAAAGACAACTTATATTCTAGATGAAAGGAGAGTTATTTAGCATTTTTTTCCTTTTTAAACAATAATTTTAAAAACTGTCTATTGAATTCACATGCCTTGACCAAGAATTCTAACTGATAAAAGTGTTAACACATTGTTATTATTTCTTATAAAACAAAATTTATATTCTCAGCATATTTGCTAAATCTTACATTTTTAAAAAATAATTTTACTGGGGGTCCATACAACTCCTACTACAATCCATATCTCAATTGAATCAGGCAAGTTTGTATATATGTTTCCTTCATTCTTTTCTAGATATTTATTTTCTCTTGAGCCCTTGGTATCAGTTCTTGTCCCCTCTTCCTCTCCCTTTACCCTCATAGCCCCCTGATAGATTGTACATTGTTATTATTTTCATCTCTCACACTGACTGCTGTCTCCCTTTTCCCATGTTTTCTGTTGTTCTTCTCCCTATCAAGGGGTGTATGTCAGTATATCAATCACTTCAATTGGTCCCCCCTTTCTCCCTTTCTCTCCACCTCTTCCTCCTACCCTTCTTGTATCACTGTTCCTGGATTCTGTGTGTTGTGAGTTCCCATTCCTTATCTGTACCTGTGTACATGTTCTGGTCTAGTCTGAATTGAGAAGCATCACTGGGGTCATGGTAGTGAGGGGTGAGGAAGCCTCAGCGAACAGAGGAATACAGTGTGTTTCATTGATGCTTTACTGCACTCTAAATCAAAACTCAAACTCACTGCCATTGAGTAGATTTCAACTCAAGTAACCCTACCAGATAAGGTAGAATTTTCCCTGTGAATTTCTGAGCCTGTAACTCATCATGGGAGTAGAAAGCCCCATATTTCTCCCTCAAAGTGGCTGGTGGTTTCAAACTATGATTTTTTTGGCTATCAGCTTCATGTGTCACGGTGTTCATGGAATAATGAATGAGACACATTTTTTAATAAAAATTAACTTTCAATTTACATTTCACAATAGAAAGCACATTTCAATAGAATAGCACAAAGTTAAAACAAAAATTGCTCTTTGTTTCTGTCATTGGTTGTCATCTAATCTTTGCTTGTTACTTGTTTCATAATGTATATTTTCAACTTTATATGTGAGAAAATATAGAGAAACTTCATTATTCTACAATTGTCAAGTAATTTGGAGAGGTATCATGGCCTTGTGGAAAGAATAGAGAACATGTCATCAGGAGTTCTGCCATTTAGTTCTGTATCTGCTACACTCTATCTATGGGAGTTTGGACAAATTAGCTCCTGAGGCCTCAATTTCACATCTGTCATATAGGGTAATCATACCTGTCCTTCATACATCATCATCCTGCTGCCAGGCTACTGTGTGAAAGGACTTCAGATAAACCTACAATTCATTTCATTCTTTATTTCTGCTATAACAATTTAGGTAAAATATTATTGAGATATGTAGGTTTGATCATTTCAAATGATGATATTGAAGGTCAGAACCACTGTAGAAGTGTGTAGTCTGTCCTCGCCAAACTCCCGAGAGGCTCATCATGATCCTCACCCACTTGTGATTCCTTCCCTGTATAGTTCCTTCCTTGAGTTTATCTCACTTCTAATCCATAGATTTTTTTACTAAAATATAAGTGATGGTATATCAATCCTGGTGTTAGACTATAAAAGACAGTGACTTCTATTTAGGGTACTATTTTTCACTCACTTTCTCTCTAAATAAAATGAGGTACCATGGTGTCCTGGTAGCAAAGTGGGTTAATCACTTGGGCTACTAACCACAAGGACAGCAGTTTGAACCAAACAGGTGCTCCATGGGAGAAAGATGAGGTTTCTACTCAAACTATTCATACTGGTACTAAATATTTATATTCTTGGAAACTCCAAGGCTAGCTCTCCACTGTTGTATAGGGTCACTGTGAGTAGGAATTGACACGTAAGCAATGAGTTAGTTTGATTTTTAGTTTCATGGAGAGATCCATGTATTTAGAGATCAAAGTCTTATGATAAAAGATAGCAAGAAACTGTGTAGTGTGTTAACCAGTCCAAGACTAACCTCTAAATTCATCGGCAGTGCCCAAGAGATTTTAAAAATAGCCAGTCTCAAAAAGTAGTTGCCTTAACTGACAATGTGAAAGCAAATTTCTTAGCAAAACCCATCCAGATAGGCCGAGCTCAGTTTTCCAAACATCAGAAAATTTAAGATAATAAAAGCCTGCATTGACTCATAACTTTATGTACAATAGAAAAAGATGCATTGTTGCATGCATGTTCAAGATGCATGAACTTCATGATCTCTGGCATGTTCAAGTCCATCATTGTGGATGATTTTCCAACCCATCTCACTCGTCTCCCTTATCTTCAGTGGTTCTCTTCTTCACAAAACATTTTCGTGATTGATCTCTCCTGATAATACATCCAAAGCAAGTGAGAGGGATGATATTTTATTGTAATCTACAGGGACTCCATTGGCTAATTTATTGAAGTAGTTTGCGAGACATTGCTTTCCACTCTGTCTTAATCAAAAAGATATTTTTAAACCTGTCCACAATGCTTGTACTGCTGGTATTTTAAATAGCCTTGGCATAGCTCCCAGCATCCAAACAACATGCACATTACTACAGTATGACAAACTGACGGATAGGTATTGAAAATCACTAGTACAAATCCTTTACCTTCATCAGATAAGATTAAAAACTTATCTTTATGCTCTTTTTGTTTGTTTTGGGCATCACTGTCCTCTGGTGGTAGGAGTAGGAGGCCCAGCCTTTGCTCCTGTGGAGCCGTTGCTGGAACTGCATCTCAGTGGGCCGCAGTTCCTAAATCCTTCTCATCTTGACAGCACCAATCCCACTGTTCACAGCGAGTTGCAGACATGTAAAATGGGCATCCTTATGTCATTAGGTTAGAAATTTTTATTAAAATTTCTTACAGCAACTTTTAGGTATCATTTTCTTATTCAGCTGCACCTCTACTAGAACATTGACTTGTTGACTATAAAGATTCAAATCTCCCAGTTATTTTGCCTCTCTGCACAATACCTGAAGCACAGTGATTATTAACTCATTCCTATGTTCATGACAGGGATAGCTGGGGATCTGGGAACTGGTTTAGAGTAAGTGTTAGGGAATTAGTTACCAAATTGGATTCACTAAAACCTGGTTAGTCTTCTGTAGCGAAGTCCAGTCAATCAGTACAGCTTCCTTTTAATGATTAAATGTACTAGGTATTCATTTAATAGGTCCTTGAAAAAACAGTCTATTATTATATGTTTTGGAAGCAAATCATGAAAATGGTATAATTGTGACAGCAACAACAACATTGATAGACTGCTAAGATGGGTATGTTTTAAGTTTTAGATTTAACCAGACTTACAGTGATCTTAGCATAGTTAGGAGTCAGAATCTCATGGAATGAGGGGTGTGTGTTGCCAATGAAATTGGAGCAAAGGAATGTCAGAAATATAATAAAAGAAGGTGGTTATTAGAAAACAACCTCAGAAATCAGACTTTTCATAAAAATCATGAGGATTTTCAAATAGAAACTAACATGTGAAAACTATTGTTGTTAGGTATAATGAAGTCATTTTTTTACTTACTATGACCCTGAGGTACTGAATAGAACTGCACCACAGGGCTCTCAAAGCTGTGATTTCTATGGCAGCAGGTAACCTTATGCAACCAAACTCACTGCCATCAAATCAATTCAACTCCTAGCAATATGTGCAGACATCCTCCTTCTTCTCCTTTAGGTCAAGTCTTAATTTCATCCTATTCTATTCATGGGGAAATAATGTCCTCCAAAATAGGAGTATAGCCACAGGCATATAAACTCCAAAATTGTAATATATCACATAAGAGATTATGGCTGGAAAGGCCATATTATTTGAGTCTGCCTGGCTCATTCCTAAGCAGAAGCTGGTAAGTTTGAAAACCCCTCCGCCCCCCTCCCTACCATACTTAGCATCCAACACTACTTGTCAGGGCTTCCATGGCTGCAGGAAACCCTATCTTTTCTCTTGGAGAACTGCTGCAAGGTTTTAAATCAATCTTTTAGCTAGCACTTGAGTGATTACCCATTACATAAACAGGACACCTTTTTTTTAAATTAAAAAACACTTTATTGGGGACTCGTACATTGTTTTTCATGATACATAAATAAATATACTTTGCATGTCTGCTGCTGTTATCATTCTCCAAATATCCGCTTTTTCACTTGAGCCCTTGATATCAGCTTCCCATCCTTTCCCCTCTATTTCTGCTCTCCCTTTCCCATCAACTCTCAATACTTTATAAATTATTATTGTTCTGTCATATCTTACACTGTCTGATCTCTCCCTCAGCCCACTCCTTTGGTGTCTGTCCTCCAGATAGGAGGTTATGTGTAGATC
Source organism: Nesogale talazaci (assembly GCA_004026705.1). Lineage (NCBI taxonomy): Eukaryota > Metazoa > Chordata > Mammalia > Afrosoricida > Tenrecidae > Nesogale > Nesogale talazaci. The sequence goes on along the minus strand of PVJH01005206.1, from coordinate 40,810 downwards.
CTTGCAGTTGGTTCCATCTCTCTACCCCACCTTCCCTCTACCCATCCAGTAGATCCAATCTCACCACTGGCTCCAAGGGGCTCATCTGTCCTGGGTTATATCTCCAACTACCCTCTCTATCAGTGTACCTTCTCCAGTCCATCTGGATTTGTAAGGTAGAGTTGGTACCATGATATTTGGGAGGAGGAAGCCTTCAGGAACAAGAGGAAAGTTGTATGCATCATCCCTGCCTCCCTGCACCCTGATGAGTCTGTTTTCTCCCCATGACTCCCCTGTAAGGAGGTGACCAATTACCCACTAGTGAGCCTTAGGTCCCCACCCTGCTCTCCCCCTCATTTGTAATGATGTGGTTCTTGCTCTTTGATGCTTAATACCTGCTCCCTTTGCCCCCTCTTGATCACACAGGCTAGTGTGCTTCTTCCATGTGGGTTTTGCTGTTTTGGCGACTCATTTATCTTCAATTCTTTGAGATTCCAGACACTTAATCATTTGGTAGCTGGCTACCCACGGTTTCTTCCACTCTGTTTGCCTCTTATCCATTTGTCTTCAGCGATTGTATCGGGAGTCAATTGAATCATTGATTTTGATTTTTGTTCTTTGCTGCCTGATTCCTGGTTGTTTCAGCACCTCATAATTGCACAGGCAAGTGAGCTTCTCTTATGGTGGGCTTTGTTGTTCGTGAGCTAGATGGATGTTGGTTTATATTCAAGCCTTTAAGACTGCAGACACTGAATCTTCTGATAGTTGGGCACCATCAGCTTCCTTCGCCACTCTTGTTCATGCTCCTACATGTCTTCAGTGGGTGCTCTGGGGATGTGTGCACACAGTGATATGTGTTTTTTACCCCTATTTTTGATGCCTGTTGCCTAGTCCTTTCACCACTTTGTGGCCACACTGGCTGCTGTGCTTCTTCTGTGTGGGTGTAGTCTCTTTGATAGCAGGAATAATCACCTTTCTTCACCACATTTGCTTATGCACCCATTTTACTTCAGTGATAGTGTTGTGCCAGTGAGTCTCGTGGAAAGCCAGATTCATGGAACAAAGTGTTCTTGCATTGATGGAGCACCTGGGTGATGGGCCCAAGGTCCACTTGCTACCCTAAGTACTTCACCTATAAATATGTTCTTAAATTTATTCCCTCTTTATAATAGATATTTTTATTTATGTATGGACATGCCTTTGTTTAGACTTCTTCCAGTGTGCTTTGCCTTCTAGCTCTTTTCTCTATTTCCTTCCCTCTCCCTCCTATCCCACCATTATGCTCCACCTTCATTGGCATTTCAGTGCTTCCTCATAGTTCCTTTGTCCTTGCCTAATCCCTACCAGACTTCCTATACCCTCCTTTCCATTGATTCCAGACCACTTTTTGTTCCCCCCATCCATGAGCCTGTCCATGCCCCTTTCTCCCCTCATCTCCCGTGAAACCCCCGTGTTCTGTTTTCTGTCTTGGTTTGGTTATCTCACACTGTGATGACTCACTTGCCACTCCAAAGAGATCAACCTAAACAGGAGCCATGAATCCGAGGGCTTCAGCATGGAAAACTACAAGGAGCACGGATGTTCGAAGAGAATCAAGCATCTTTTTTAACTTCTACACAAATCTCTGGAGTTCCTGGCACCCACATGTTTTGTTATGTAGGAAAATAATCTTGCAGTTCAAAGCAATATAATAGATGCCTTGACTATTTCACAGAATCAGGTGAAATTTAGGTTCCTATAATCCTTGCTTGATTATAGTTATATATGCCATCATTGTTTGTTTCCATGTGTATTCATGTTCTTAAACTTATTTTAAAACCAAAGCAATTGCATCACAGGAAAACAAAACCGATTGTTCAAAGTATTTGGCCATGTGTCTTCAAATCCATGTCCTGAAATGAACTTTTGGCTACTAACCACAAGGTCAACAGTACAGATAGTTAATCCATAGTATGAAGATGAGGTTTATAATCTTGCAAATCTTTAGCAACAGTTTCATTCTGTTCTATAGGATTTGTATGACTCAGAGTTGACTCTCCGGGAGTGGGTTGAAATGAAAAGCAGACATGCTATAGGGAAGATAAAAAGAATCAACAACAACAAAAACTGCAAGATTTCTATTTGATATACATCCCAAATAAAGAACAAAACACAGTCATAAGCACAACTATGCTTATTGTGGCAATTTCTATAACATTCAAAAATATAAATAATAAAAAATCTTTGCCTGTACAGGAATGGATATACAAACTCTGGTGCACACACATGCAAACACACACACAAGTTTATACACATCATTAAAAATAATGACTAGTTTGTTAAATACTTAATGACATAGACAAAATAGACATAGACATGCAAACACACACACAAATATATGCACATCATTAAAAATAATGACAAGTGTATCAAATACTTGATGACATAGACAAAATTGGAGGACATTATGATCAGCAAAATTTGGCAATCTCATAAAGATATTTTAGGACACCATTATTACAAATAAAAGAGATAAAAATTGTTTTCACACCAAAGGACGTGAGAGGAAAGGTAGGGGACAGGAAGGTAAGGAAAGAAGGAGAACAGTCAGAGAAAGAAGAAAATAACCACATGTATGGAGGTTTAATGGGAATTTGATGAGATAGATTGTAAAAAAGAAAAATAATTTATATATAAAAATAAATAGAGTTACAAATATGATGAAAACAGTGCTTCCAACAGTGCCACTACAATCTAGCAAAGCAGATCTTCATCAACTGCTTGCTTAAATAATTCATGGGGTCACTATGAGTTAGTGTCAAACAACAGCAGACCTGGGTCTAATTTGGGTAAGGTACATTCAGTGTATCCTTCAAATTCTAGCCAGTTTGAACAGGAGTCATGGGAATTTTTTCTTTCTTTGATCAAGAGTTAAGAATTGTAGTGCTATTAAGTTAACATTGAATTTCAGTGATTTCATGTATAACAGGGGAGAACTTCTCCACAGGGTTCCATGACTATAGTTTTTATGGGAACGGACTGTCAGGTCATCTTTCTAAAGAACCACTCAGGGATTCCAATTATCCATCTTTTGTTTAGCAGCAGAGTGCTTAACAATTGCACCTCTTCTAGGTTATTTTGAGACTGTAAAATCTCCCAATAGGAAACACCATTTTCCCTCAACACATTCTTGTTCTAATTAAGTGCGATGATGTCCAAATTCCATTGTGGTCTAGAGTCCTCCCAATGTTTATAAAGTATCAAGAAATTGATGCTAGTTAGGCATTCAGGAAAGGTTTTTACATGGTGCTAGAAAAACTAAGTCAGAACAAAGGCATTTCTATGCCTTTGCTAAATGTCCATTTTTCTGAAATCAATGAATGCTGGTCATTCTAATGACTCTAACCACAGAATCAATCAACAAGTCGTGTGCTCCCTTCACTGAGGTAGATGCTCAGTTATTTCCTTCTGTTTTTGCTCATTCCTGGAATCCTCAAATCAGTCATGTAATTTATTTATTTATGTTTGTTTGTTTTTTTAAAGAAATTTGTATTGTGAAGGATTTGGGTGAAGGTTTACAAGGCAGATCTATTTTATAATTTAAATTCAGGAAGATTGGCTATGAATATGAGCAGAGCACTCAAAATCATATATATTTTCTATGGATACTGTCTTTAGAAAAATTCAAATCTATCATTAAATACATGCATCATTTAAAATAATCCAACTGAAATTGTTCATCAGACTGTATAAATTGCATCAAATAAATTTTACCAGTTGGGTACTTTTGATTGTTAAAGCTTCACTTTTGAATTCTATCCTACCCTGTAATTAACTCACTGCATGGAAAGAAAATATTGCTTGAATAAATGAAATATGCCATTATCACATTACTGCATTGATTTGGTTACATTACTGGCTAGCAAACTGTGGGTCATTACTGGCTACCCGTTTTATGACCCATGCAATGACTTACAGTTTAGTGGTTGTACATGGGAATGGACCAAACTGGTCTTTGTTTACACTCACAGCTGAAGTCTTCTGGAATCTTTATCCAGATATATAAAATTTAAAAATCTGCTAATTTTCTTCTTTGTCTTCCTTTTGTATCAATGGAGAGAACATTACATTTATTTTGGAATTGTGCTTAGAAAGGGAAACTATTTGCATATTCTTCATACAAAGATGACAAATGTCCATTGTTCTATTTCATATAGCTCTCTATATTTTGAACACTAGTATTTTGTGGTTTATTAAATTCATGTTTATTAGGATATAGTATGATAATTCCACAAAATTAGTAGATTTTTTTAATTTCATAAATTGAATTAAACTGTGCTCAGGGGCTGAGCCTTGGTGGTGTAAGTGGTTAAGTGCAGAATTGCAGCCCATGGGCTTGGCGGTTCAAATTCAGCTGTGGTTCTCAGGGGCAGCACTGGGTAGCGTCCACGACCACCAGAGACAGTGATGAAAAAAAGTTAAAAAAGTAAACTGTGCTCAGCTTTGTAATTTTGCTTTGTGGTGCAGCTTCCTATGAAGTCTCTGGAGCAACAGTGAAGGCATTGGGAGATATTTTGACATAAGCACATATGCCAAGGATAGCATGTGGGATGCTTTTTGTAAAATATATTTTGTTGTTTGTGGTAGTTATATGATCTGGAATCAATTTGGGACTCGAGAGGATTAAGAGCAAAAGGGTGGAGTCTAGTCTGATGATTGGATTATAGCCAATGAGGCCTCTGTGAGGGCATGGCCTTCTGCTAGAATTCTGGGAATTTCTGCACTTTCCTCCTTGGAGACTGTTTGGAGACTCTCTGCTCACTCCCTTGGAGATTCTGTACTGACAAAACACATGGCACAACGCCCTGGGAACTTGAGATTCCACATGGACCTACCCTGATGCAATCAGAACCTTGAAGTGAGAGAAGCTATGTAGACCCTCCTGCCAGTGCTGTGATGCTTACAATGCCACTGGATCCAGAAGACTTCCCAACCATGGCCTGTGATCCACCTGAATTCAGCATCATTGCACTTGTTTTGAGAGTCTGAAGAGGACTTTATAGATTATTATCAGACATATGGCCTAATATGGACTTCATTTGGACTGGGCTGAGGCATCTCCTCAATATTCAATTGATCTTGTATATAAACCTTTATGGCAGTCATGTGCTTATGTTAATTTTATGATTGATATGTAGGGGTGGAGTCTAGCCTGTTAATCTGGAGATAGCCATTGAATAGCCAATCATGCCTCTATGTGGGCATGGCTTTCTCTTGAGACTTCTGGGAAATCTCGCGATATTTCCCTCATGAAGATGAGAAGCTATCATCCCCAGTTGTTGGGAGTTAGTCTCAGAGACAATGAATCATGGAAAAGACAAGATGGCAGCGTCTGAGAAGCTGGAGGAGCCGGCGGAGAGACCACACGGCTTTGCCGTGATGGAGGCAGACCTCTGAAGCTGGAACAGCATGCTGCTGATGGACCCTGAGTGCTGGAAGCGAGGAGCCATGGGGAGACCCCTGCCAGTGCCAGAAATCTGCACCCACTGACCTGAGACTTCATGAGTCGGAAGGAGACTTTGTAGACTGATTTTGGGCATATGGGTTAATATCAGACTTATGACTTTATACTGGGCTGGATTAGGATGCCTTCTTAGTGTCACATTCCTTTTGTATATAAACCCTTTCCTTATATCCATATGTGTGTCTTTGAAATTTGTTCCTCTAGTCTACCTGGACTAACACAACCTCGTTCATATATATATGAATATATATGAATATATATATGAATATATATGAATATATATATATATATATGAATATATATATATGACTTTTTTTCTCTAGTCCACTCATACTAACACATTGATCATGAGCATTTCCTCTGTTTTCACTCTCAAAGCTATTTTTTGCTATTAGGTGAACATGGTAACAGTCTCTCTCAGGGAAGTCAGAGGTCACTTTTTAATTCAACTCAATTTTTTTATTATTTATTTTTTTAGCTTATATTACCCTTCCATCCTCAATACACATACAAATATGTATTACCAAGAGAATTTGGGAGCCTTGGGATTCATCTCTGCAGGAGATTTGGATGATGAGTTAGAGAGAGGTGAGAACTTAGTCCTAGGTCTCTCTAACATGATGAGAGTTTCCTATTGGAAATGCTCAGTATGTCCTTTGAATTGATCATCTTAAGCTCCCTGAGTTACCTTAAGTCATTATTTCCTGGCCCAACAGGAAGAAAGTTAGAAATTTCACACTATGTTGAACAAAATTGTTTTTGTGTGTGTGTGTGTTTAGGTCACAAAATCACCAACCCTAGGACTGAAGCATAGTTCTCAGCTCCCCTTCAATTCTGGCACTGTGTAGGGCAAGACTTCACTGATAATTGGGCACATTAATCTTTTGTTGATGGCATGGTGTTTTTTACTGTGTTCTGTGTAGAGTGAATGAGTTCATTCTTCTGATTTTGAAAGAATACCAGATATTGTGATTTGAGTTTTAAAACCCTGCATTATTTTCTTAGAAATTGATTTCAAATGATTACAGGAATTTTCACTCTACTGTGGAAATGGTCCTTAATTTAGCCAGAGTTTGTGATAGAGATTTCATCTTCAAGATGCAACACTGGAGTGAGGGTAGGACTGAGCCAAGAAAGTATTAGTGGCAGCTGTGGGAAGGTGATCAAGCCACTTACTTTTGGGGAAACATAGTGGAGTTTATAGGTATCATAAAATTCTGAAAAGAAGATCAGGGTATTGGGGGACAGGGAAGACTATCTTAAGGTCATTAAAATTGCATTTTTAACATTTTAAAATTGCAAACTGAGCCATATTCATGTTTGGATATGTAAAAGAAATCTATAAATGTGGTTGAAATTGAAAAAGTTTAAAATTTTCTCCAGAACTCCTGAAATACTGGTAACCTACTAACTATTCTAAGTTCAGAATTAAGATACTTTGCAACTTTCAGGCATAATTCAGGCATTCTTCAAGGATGTTTTGACACCGCAAATGTCATTCAAGTTATGATACCATTTACACTCTTTTACAAATTTTCTTCCTTCCATTAGTACAAAATCCATGCCCTTTAAGCTTTCTTGCAAACCTTTTATTTTAATTAATTAAGAAAATAAGACTTCAGGGTGATAGTTTTAAGAAAACTATTTCTAATTAAATAAGGGCAGTCTGTTCTTTCAAGAACCATGCCCTTAAAAGAGAAATAATAACATGGCCACATATCACATCTTACTAGTAACATGTCAGGAGATAGATGACTGCAAAGGTGTACTAGACATTCTCAAAGATCCAGCGATAAAGATAGATCTATACTTCCATATATACATATGCACACACATATAGTTAATGAGAATGATATATATACTGTCATATATATGTATACATACACACATTATTGCTTAAATGAAATTGATTTTATTAAGGGCATTACTGAATTGTCAATGAGGATTTTACTGGGAATCTTTCAGTCGCTGGTTTCTTAGATGCTCTGCTCTACTAGCATTGCTCTTGTCTATGACAACCCTAACACCACACCCCACAGTTTCTCTTCCTCCTTTTCTTGTCTTTTTTTTTGGATTTTTCTTTTTCTAGTTTCTCCTTAACTATTTCTGTTCCTAAGGTTCTTTGATTGCTTTAAATACTCCAGTGACTCCCCCAAAATTAACTCTTTTATTTGACAAATATGCTCATATATAGCTTGTTTAAGCATTATTCTCCTATCTTTCTAAAAAACACTTTTATTCACATATAATTCCCATATAACAAAATCCATATTTCTACTTTAAGAAGAGTTGTGCAATCATCACCACAATTAATTTTATTACCTTCTTTCTTTTGCTCACTCTTGTTAGTTCTTCATTTCCCCCAACATCCCCTACCCACGTTAGGATGCCATAGAAAATTATATATCCAGTTATTGTTTCTATACATGTACATATCCTGGATTTTACATACAGAAGAGAATTTTTTAAAACCCCCAAACTCAACAACTGCAAAACAAACCAGGGGAAAACTTCAACTGATAAGAAGGTAGAAATTATTAAAAACTGGTACAAATGTAACATGGGTCAAAAGAATAATCAAAAGACAAGCCGTAACATTTTAACCTAACTACATCTGAAGTAATTGACTTTACAATGCCCTCTGTGTGATAACAAGGTTATTCATGTCTCTAGTAAAAGATGACCCAAATGTCCAACTCTTCCCTTATGATATTTCATCTCCCCCTACCCCCCGCCAACTCCTCACATCTCTTGGATATTCAGTTAGCTGCAAAGTCCCACAGAAACTTGCAAAACTTAGACAATAGCTCAAGTAGTTGTGGGTGCTGTTCACTCTCAAATCTGAATGCCAGGCAGAGGCAATCCATATTCTGGGTCCAGAACTAGAAATCAAAATGGTTCAGAGTCAAAGAAGGTCTTCTTTATCCAGCCAAGATTCAGTCAGAAAACAGAGGTATGACTTTGATGAATGTGTGTTTGCATGTTTTTTGTCTTTTAGCAGACCATATCCCCAAGGAAAACAAAGGTAGTGTCACACATTTTAGGTAATTAATCTTACATATGCCTTCATGAAATCCAGGATGGGTGAAATAGTAACTGGATGGATGGTTTCTTGGGGGCATAACAGGAAGGGTTGGGGAGAAATGGAGAGAGAATAACAAGGAGTAAAAGAGAAAAATGCTCTTAAATCTATATGGCAATATTATACAAATCTCCATATAATTAAACTATTGGAATATATGATATTTGGATTGTGTCCTAATTAAATTGTTTATTAAAGATAAACAAGAAAACCAAACCAATCAAAAAGAAGCCATCAAGGAAAAAAAGTTGTAACTTGAATCTCAGGCCCTACTATCCAAAAACTCACTGCCTTCTAATTAATATATCTGTCTCAGTGGGTTTATAAGACAGTAATTCCTTATGGCAGTTGGAAACCTCTTTTCCCCCACTGAACAACTGGTGGTTTCAAATTGCTAATCTTACAGTTAGCAATTAAACATGTTACTCACTACACCAGTGGTTCTCAAAATTCCTACTACCTCAAGTAGGAATAGAGTTTCACATGTTGTGGTGACGCAACCATGAAATTATTTTTGTTGCTACTTCATTGCTACAATTTTGTTACTATTGTGAATCAGGCAACACTTGTGAAAGGGTCATTCAATGCCCAAATGGGTTGCATTACTCACAGGTTGAGAATTGCTGCCCTATAACATCAGGGCTCCTGTCTTAAAACTATCAGGTTTTAATGCTACTCTAATCATGTTCATTAATATGGTAGAGAACTTTTTCCAATATGATATTGTTGCCACAGAATATTAATACATCACATATGGATGTATTGCTGATGGTGGTGTTACTTGCTGTGGCAGTCATGTACTTATGCTAATTTCATGATTAAGATGTAGGGGTGGAGTCTAGCCTGTTAATCTGGAGATAGTCATTGAGTAGCCAAGGAAGGTCTCCGTGTGGGCATGGCTTTCTCCTGAGACTTCTGGGAAACCTCATGATAGTTCCCTAATGGAGATGAGAAGCTATCTCCCCAGTTATTGGGAGTTAGTCTCAGAGAAGATGAATTATATGGACAAGAGAAGATGGCAGCATCCAAGGAGCTGAAGGAGCTGGAGGAGAAGCCACAAGGCCTTATCCTGATGGAACCAGACTTCTGAAGCTGGAGAAGCCACCTGGAGAGTTCTGCTGATGCTGAGTTGCCTCTACAACTCCTGGATGCTGTTGATGGACTCTGAGCCCCAGAAGCGAGGCGCCATGGGGAGACCCTGCCAGCATCAGGATTTTGCATCCACTGAACTGTGACTTCATGAGTCGAAAGGAGACATTATTGACTGGTATTGGGCATATGAATTAATATCGGACTTATGACTTTGAGCTGGGCTGGGTTGGGATGTTTTCTTAATGCCCTATTCCTCTTGAATATAAACCATACCCTTATATCCATATGCATGTCTATGAGTTTGTTTCTCTAGTCTAACCAGACTAACACACTTGCCATCCAGTAATTTTGGAATTCCATCATACAACAGAAAAGACACTGCCTAGTTCTGCATCATCCTCAAATCTTTTATGCTTGAGTTGATTGTTGCAGTGACTGTGTCGAACCTTCTGAAGAGTGTTTCTTATTTTCACTGGCCCTCTGCTTTACCTACCCTGATGTCCTTCTCTAGGGACTGGTCTCATATTAATTGGCCAAATTCAGTCCCCAAGTTATTTCTCAATGTTTTATTTTTGTTCTTATTACTCCTTCTGTCTAACATGTTATTCTATGCCTATTCTTTGTTTGGTTAACACCTGTACATCTTTTTGGTGTCAGTTCAAGAAGATATTCAGGAAGTCTTCCCAATTCTCCATAATCTCAATTAAGTCAAACTTCCTGGAGACATATAGCACATGTGCACTACTCCATCATAATACATTTATAACTACCTATTCTGTGAGTATGTCTTATCCATAGATGATAAGTTCCTTTGAACAGAAACAATTTCTTTATCCTTATAGCTCTTGTGTTGATCAAGATGCCTAGGATATCAGTCTACTTAATTCTCCTCCCTGCTTTGTTTCCCTCTCAAAAGACTAGTTGAGAGAAAACCACATAATTTTAAAAAACCAATGATGACAGTCCTTGACTTTATAATTATCAGAATCTGGCAAACATATTTATTTTTGTAATGTGTTGGTATTAAGTTCTAGAAAATAAATAGGAAACTAGGTAAAAAATGAAATAGCCAAAAGAGTAAATTCCAAACTCTATTTTTTCTGAAATACCAAATTTTACTAAATTTGAGCACAATGGTGTCTCTATTTATTAAATAAATAATTCCTTTAATATTCATGTACATGTAACTTGTGATCCACTATAAAAGATTACTGGCCCTTATTTGGATACTGTATTTTTTTAGTTGTGTACCTTAGAACACTTCAGAAAAAAACTCTCAATCTCTATCTTCAATGATTTCTCCAAATGCTACCAATGCCTCATGCATTATTACAAAGTCAGGGTTGGCTAGAGAAACAAATCCAAGATACTCCTATATATATAAGAAAGCGCTTTGCATAAAAGTAGTTGTATATTAAGGAAACATTCCTTCCCACTCCAAACCAAGTCTATAATTCCTATGCTATCTCATATGTCCAACCTGCAAATTCCTCTTCAGACTCACATGCAATGGTATGGATCTCCACAAGGTTCATTCAATTCCAAGGCTCTGGCTGCCATCAGTGTAGCTCCATGTGTCTTATCAGCAGGAATGTCTCACAGGGAATCAGTGGAGAGTGTGTACATTCATCTCCAGTGAACTATTTATCTCCCTAGTTCCTCCAAATGTTGCGACCTGATTGACAGGCTAAACTCCACACCTACACTCTTAATAGTCTCAAATTGACCCTAGATTATGTAAAAACAACAGTTAGGGTGAATTCAGGATTATGTGTGGCGACAATAAGAAGTTGCAAGTTTCAATATTTGTTTTAGGTCTCTAATTCATGTCCATATATCTGAGTTTCTTGATAATTGTTTTCATTAAACTTATTTTAAATATGAACATCACTGAGGAAATCAAGTCCACCGCTATTTTTAGATAGTGTAGCCCTGTCCTAATGTCTTAGTATATAGTGTTTGCTTGTGATAATATCTTTTTAAATAAAGATATTATAAAAGTAAAAAAAAATTTCCAGAGATATTAAGGTCATAACTTTTAATTATTATGAAAACATCAATAATTCTGTGGAACTATATAAAGCATGGTTACAAATGGTTTCTTTCCTGGAATCCATTTTCTCTTTCAAAGTTGCTGAACCTCTTGTGACTGCTATTTTACTCGTGTTTCCCTGGAATCCATTATCATCAAATGAAAGAGGACATCAATGATAAGAAGTTTCTGTCCATAAAAATCATTAGGGACTTTATTAAAATATGAGGAAATTGAGACTAGTCCGAGTAAAATATTATGGGAGAAGTTAAAAAGAAGTTGGCATCAATTGTTCTATCTCTTTGTATAATATGAATCTCTTATAATTTTCTTTGTAAAAGAGCTAATTCCCATGCAAAGGATAATGAGTGTAGGGAAATGCTATTGCTCATGATGTATATATTTTACATGACTACATATAGTATATTTTAATTTTGTTTTTTTATTTGCTTTTGTATTATAACTGAATATTTTCTGGATTGACATATCACACCTCTCTATATGGCTCTCTATTTTCCTTCTTTTCTTCCGTTGAATAGACATCAAAAAAATTTTTTAATTCGAGATGGGTCAGTCAATGACTTTACTTATATATTTATTTACTGGCATCACTGCCCTGGTGCAAGTAGGAAGCCTAGGCTTGATCCCAGAGAGCTGCTACTGGATTCGAGACGCCAACTCCGTGGGGCGCAGTCCCACACACAACCACTAGGCCACTAGGGCTCAGCTGATATCAAAATTTTTAAATCATTTTATTGAAAGTTCTTACAGCTCTTATTACAATCCATTCATCCATCCATTGTGTCAAGCCCATTTTTACATATTTTGTCATCATCATTTAAAAATATTTTCTTTCTACTTGAATTATTGATATAAGCTCATTTCCTGTCCCTTCTCTCTCCCTCATGATAACTTGATAATTTATAAGTCATTATTTTTTTCATGTCTTACACAAACACTGACTCCCTTCACCCACTTTTTTGTTGTCTGACCCCCATGAGGATGGTGTGTGTGTTATATGTCAATCAATGTGATCAGTTCCTGACATCAAATTTTGACAAAAAAATCTCTGGAGGATAAAAAAAAGCAAACAACACACAACAAAAGAATATACAAACATTATTGCTCAACTTCTAACTGAAAGGTTGGTAGTTCAAAAAAATCTTGAAAAATCTATGGAGTGAATTTCTACTCTATAACACATGAGACTGCCATAACTTGGGATTGGCTTGACAGTAACTGATATAATTTTCCTTTTAAGCATTGTGCTAGATGTGGTTATCCAGAGAAATGAAAATAGTGACACTCCTATATATGTGAGAAATAATTTTATAGCAAGAAAAAAATTTAAATCAAGATTTCCCATCTCAGTTCAGCTTATAGTCTATGGGGCCAAATGCTAGTTGGAGAGCTCTGCATTGGTCAGGAGATGCTATATGTACATATTTTACATGATTACATTGATCTGGAGACCGATGCAGGGAGATCACAGGCTAGTGGGTGCAAGTCAAGTAGATTCAAGTGTGTGGGAAGGCACGAGCAGCAACTCACAGAGCGAGGCAGCTCACATGGGGTTTCCTTTAGAGACAGACAAGAGTCTCAATCAAGAGCAAGGTAAAGATCCAGAGAGAGAGAGGAAGATAATTTCTCGGTGTTTGTCTTGTAGAAAAGACTACAGCCCCAAGAAGGCATCATCAGGCTGTGGTCTGAGTGATACTATCTGAGTGATAGTATTTGACTCTGCCTGTACACTTTCACACAAAATTAAGTTGACTGAAAACCTAATTGCCACAATCATACAGAGTGATCTCTTAGAGGAATATTAGTTTTGGGGTCAAACAGATGTGAAGCTGAATTGTTGTAATAATTAAATTTGATCATGTAATTACATGTATCTTTTCTTAGAAATTGGATATCCAGAAGTGAAGGACTCTGCTCTTAACATCAGACTATTTTTAAAAAGAGAGATAATAAACATAGAGTGACAAATACTGACTAGTTTAGTGTTGTGTGTTATTGTATACCTGAAAAAAATTTTAAAATTTAACCAGTGTTATGTGGTGATGCAATTGACTAAGCATTTGACCCATTAGGAAATTGTATGGAGACCACATATGACCTCCTCCTGCCTCACTGATGAGGAGTAGAATCTGATTCCACATCTGCTCAAGTGTATTGCTATGAGGCAAAGGTCAGGCATAAATGTTTTTATTCCATTCTGACTCCTACCATCCCTCACATAGCACTCTGCTTATTTGCTCAGTTTGATAATTCCTTCTATGACTTCACAGACAATATTCACAATACGGGGGGTTTTGTAGGGAAGGTAATAGGCTAGTTATCTCAAGTTAAGATTAGAAAACATTAAGGATACAGTTCTTTCCCCACAACACTGCCTCTTAGCCGTTATAGCAGCCATATCTCTCTTTGGTCTTCCTCCTTTCAGCCATGGTCTCATGGCATTTGGTTTATTGTGTGAACCAAGAAGCCCACTACTGTGCTTCAATGAGGTTCTCTGTTCTGTCTCATTGTGTCAGTACTGTGATCTCTGAGGCTTCTGCTATAACTGCCATGTCACACAGGGATGTTCGATGCATTTTATTACTTGCTCTTCTTTCTTTTAAGATCAATGACTTATTTATCACACATACCCATTTTCAATAACACAAAGGGTGACTATGAGATGGGATACCCAGGAATCATATCCAATAATCTGTTTAAAAAGACAAAGGAGGCATTCAGTATCATCTGTTGGAAGAAGGCCGGGGATTGATTTTCAAGTCTCCTTAATCATCTATTTAGAGACTAAAGTTGAAGCTGAATAAAATTAAAACAAATCCACTGGATTGAAAGGATGATCTCAGTATATCCCACTTGAATTTAGAAACTATATCAAGAACAAATTTGCTATAGTGTTCACTAGACATAAGACTAGTCAGTTGCAAGATTATATCAATGACATTGTAAATGGAGAAATAAAAGGCTAATGACAAAGTAAAAATATAAAGATAGAAATGGATGTCAGAAGAATCTATATACTTGCATTTGCATGTAGAATAGCTGAAGTGAGTGGTCCAAATGAAGTTAAAGAACTGAGCAACATATTTGCTAAAAGGACTAAGTAAAGTCATTTCACTTATATTAGACAGGGTTCTCTAGAGAAACAAAACCAGACACTAATAATTTTATGTGTATTTATATAGATAGATAACCTAAGAAATATATAAAGTTGTACAATGGTTCAGTGCAACCCATATCTGTGAGACAGCCAATACATTGGCAGTCCTTCAAGTCTAGAGGACCACTGAATAGTCCCCTGTAGAGCAATCCAGGGTATCATGCCACAGACAGCAAACAGCAAGGCAGGTCACCAACCGTCAGTCAGATGACAGGGTCTGACAGTCCCCAGCTCAAGAGATGTATATTCCAATAGTGTGGTGAAACAGGTCTTAAAGGAACCTCAAATAGCAGTGACACAGTCCACGGATCAACTGTTCCACAAGTAATGCAGCTTGCAAATTGAGGTAGAGAACAAGCAAGGCAGCTGCACATTGGTCTGATCATCAAAGAGCAAGAGACCAGAAAGGCGAGGCTCGCTGAGCCATTGATCTCTTCACCTTTCAGTCAATACCACATGTGTTCATTGGCCATCTTGGCACAATAAATGTTAACTATCTCAGTACCAAAAAGCACTGGTCAACCTTCAACCATTTCATGAGGTAGCATATGTTGAATGCCCAGATAAGTGAAGAAGTTCTTTCTTCATGGTTTCTTCACGGAAGGAATTGATGGAAAGCAAAAATCAAGACACTGACAGAAAATCAGTTGAAACATTTCAACAGATGGATACAACATTCAAAACAATCACTCTTTTATGCTAAGACATCTGGAAAATATTTCATTGGTCAAGTCACTTATATTCATATATTTGCCCAATTCCAAGGAAAAATGATACAACAGAATTTATAAATTGTGGAATAGTAACCCATGAAAGTAAAATTTTGCTCAATATAATTCAATAACTGTTGCAGCAATATATTGACAGAGTTGCCAGACATTCAGATCCAGAAAGATGAAGGATATCATTGTTTTTGACTGAATGCAGAAGATACTAGAAAAAAGGTTTACTTGTGTTGTACTGATTGTGCAAAAGCACTTGGCTGCATGGATTATAAAAAGTAATGGATAAAACTGTGAAAAGTGGAATTTCAGGATACTCAATTTTGCTTATGTAGAAGATGCATATAGATCAAGAGAATTATTTCAGCAGAACAAGAGGATTCTTTGGTTTAAAATCAGGCAAGGTGTGTTTCAGGATATGTGTCCTTTCTCCACACCCATTCCATATGTATTCTGAGTAAATGCTTCAAGAAACTGAACTATATGAGGAATCACACAGTATTAGGATGGGAAGAAAACTCATTAACAACCTGACATATGCAAAGGGTATGATTTTAATAGATATCAAAGTTTATTAATGGTTACTAGCATCAGTATACAGAAAGTGGGGGTGGAGGTAGGGTGATAGAAAAAAACTACATGGATCATGGATTGTTAGCTTGCAAGCAGATTCTTGTAATTGCTGTCAATAGGCTTAAACCTGTAAATAACTAAACAGGCAAAAGTTGTGTGATAGATATATAAGGGGACTTCAAAAAGTTTTTGGGAAACTTCTATGACTTTCTAATTTATTTGCAGTTATCATGGGGACTATTTCTTGCTGCGGGTTTCTTTGCTGGCCTGCTCCTCCACTTGCATTACCAGGACCAGGGCCTTCATGAAACCTTGCAAGTCTGAGAGGTAATTGGGATGCATGGCTATGATGGGTTCTTTGTTCTCTATGGTCTCTAGATTGCAGTCTGGTTGCTTGGTCATCTCAGGAGAACTTAAGTCAGGTTGGCCCTTGTTTTGAACTGAAGAAATGCAAGGAGTCTGGGGGGAGGAGACACTGCTGGGTGTACCAATTACACAGTGCTCAGGCTGCAGACACTTCTCTTGACCCATTTTTTCTTGCTGAAAGCAAAGAGGACTTGAAACATTTATTGATGAAACTTAAAGACTGCAGTGTTAAGCATAGATTATCCTAGGAACATCTCAACCCAAAGCAAACAGCAACAATCTACACACCCAGACATCAAAGCAACATCATTATAAATGGAGGAGAGAGATAAAATAACCAAACAGTTCATTTCACTAGTACCCACAATCGATGTCCATAGAAGCAGTAGACAAAAAAAAATAAAATAACTTTTGCATGAGTAAATATGCTATTGAAGACCTTTTTTTTTGTTTTTTTTTGAAGACCTTTTTAAGATATTAAAAGTCAGAGATGTTAGCTTCAAGGATCTCTGGTGATATAGTGATTGCAAGTTGGGCTGCTAATAGCAAGGTCAGCAGTTCAAAACCATCAGCCCCCTGTGGGAGAAAAAGTTTTCCATTTTTTAAAAAAATTACAGTCTCAGAAACTAGCAGGGATAGGTTTACGATGTCCTGGAGAGTCTCTATCAGTCAATATTTACATGATGGCAGTGTGGTATATTTGAGACATTTTGAAGACTAATGTGCTTCATGATATTTTTAAATCATCTCTTATGTTGTAAATTTTTGGCAATTAAATTAGGAAGAACAAAGAAGAATTGATGCATTTCAGTGATTATATTGGCGAAAAATATTGCATAAGCCATGAACCACTAGAAGAAGGAACACATTTGTCTTAGAAAAAGAAAAGTCAGGGCTGAGCCCCGGTGGCGTAAGTGGTTGAGTGCGAGACAGCGGCCTGCGGGCTTGGCAGTTCAAATCCAGTGGCGGCTCTCAGGAGCAGTGCTGGGTAGCTCCCATGACCACCAGAGGACAGTTATGGCAGTCACATGCTTACGTTAATTTTATGATTGCGTGGAGTCTAGCCTGTTAATCTGGAGATAGCCATTGAGGCCTCTATGTGGGCATGGCTTTCTCCTGAGACTTCTGGGAAATCTCATGATATTTCCCTCGTGAAAATGAGAAGCTATCTCCCTTGTTGTTGGGAGTTAGTTCTCAGAGACAATAAATCAAGGACAAGATAAGATGGCAGTGTCCGAGAAGCTGGAGAGGCTGGCAGAGAGACCACATGGCTTTGCCCTGATGGAGCCAGACCTCTGAAGCTGGGGCGGCCACATGGAGACCTCTGCCAGCAATGAGTTGCTTCTGCTGTTGATGGACCCTGAGACCTAGAAGCGAGGAGCCATATGGAGACTCCTGTCAGCCCCAGGATTCTGCACCCACTGACCTGTGACTTCGTGAGTTGGAATGAGACTTTATAGACTGATTTCGGCCATATGGGTTAATAACAGTCTTATGACTTTGAACTGGACTGGGCTCAATGTCCTGTTTCTCTTGTATATAAACCTTTTCCTTATATCCATATGTGTGTCTATAAAATTTGTTCCTCTAGCCTACCCAGACTAACACAGCAGTGATGCCCCCAAAAGAAAAAGAATAGCATATTCATTAGGAGAGAGAAAAGAGAATGTATTTTGGATATGTGATTATGAGAAAAGAGTTCTTGAAGAAAGAGATCTTGGTTGAAGAGGATCATTGAAAAAGTGGAAGACCTTTGATGAGTGATATCAACACAGTGGCTACAACAACAGGCTCAGACAGCACCCATTTGAAAGAGGGTAAAGGACCCAGTGGGAGTCAGAAAAGACTTTACAGCATCTAGCAACAACAACCGTGTAATAGTTGTAAGTGAATGGGCTCAATACCTTGTTTTAACCATTGACTATGAAATTATTCTCTATAGTCTAGTTATAATATAACAAAGTGTTTTCCTCATATACAAGTTTTAAATTTGTTGTTGGGTTCTTCAGCTGCTTGAGATTGATAGAGATTATATAGAACAGTTACTAGAGAAGTACTTGCCTTTTGTGCATCTTTGTCTCCTTGCACACACACACACACACGAATACATACACACAAAGGTAGGGGGCTTAAAAATGTTCATTGAAAATGTAAGTAGTAGGCTGAGGCCCGGTGGCGTAGTGGTTGTGTGCTGGACTGCGGCCCACTGGGCTGGCGGTTTAAATACAGCAGCATCTCTTCAGGAGCAAGGCTGGGCCTCCTACTCCTACCAGAGGGCAGTGATTGCCCCCCCCCCCCAATATAACTAACATATAATGGAAGTTTTCCATAAACTTTTGAAGGCCACTGGTATGTTATAAAACAAAATAAAAATAAATAAAATAGCAGGGGTAGTTGTTGTCAAAGTGCTGCATCTTGCAGTCACCTTTCCTTCAGTTTTCCTTTTCAAGGGGTTTATTACTCTCCACAGAGGCAATCTTTTGCTGAATTTGATTGAGAAACATTTTGGTAGCAATACATCACTGTTTATTCCTAAAACGTTAAATGCTAAGTTTAACATCTGCCATGTTGCTAAATCTTGCCACAAGAGTAAAATAAAACATAAGATTGTTCTTTATTGTTCTCCACCCAAGCAAAAATTAAGGACTTGTCATATTGTCTAGTTTTAACTATTATAAGAAATCTATTATGATTATCATAGTTGTCTTTAAAATATTATGTTTTTTTTTTGTTTTTTTGGGGCATTACTGCCCTCAGGTGGTGGGAGTAGGAGGCCCAGTCTTTGCTCCGTGGAGCTGGAATCGAACCTCCATCCCAGTGGGCCGCAGTCCTGTGCACAACTACTACGCCACCGGGGCTCAGCCCCTAAAATATTATGTAACTCTGACTTTCCTCTAATTAAATGTTTTTGTGAATGGACCAAGTTTGTATTTTAGCGTTTCCTTATAGAATTATTGCCATTGTCACATGCCATTGAGTTGCTTTTTGATCTAATGATTCTATATAATATTGAGAGATCTTTCTTCTGATGAGTTGACTAGATTCAAATCACTAACCTTAGATACATAGGCATGGGCTTCACCTAATATGCCACCAGGACACCATCAATTAGAATGAATTAGGCTGTATTTCACTGAAATAAAAGTTTTAGGTTTTTCTAATATGTTTTATTTTTTACATAAAAGTAATCACTATTAAAAATAAACTAGCCTTCTTACAGGGAAAACATAAAAGCAAATGTCTTCCCTTTGGTCTCAAAGAATTCAGAATGTGTTCATTAAAAATAAGAAAGTTTTAAAGATTATCAAAACCGAAATGTCAAAACATTGATATGCCTTTTTTTTAAACAAAAATTAAGACTACATAGTTACAGATTTGAAAACATGTCTTTTTTCCTTCCAGTGGCTCATTTGAGCAAATTCTCCATTTAAATATAAAAAAAACCCTCTTTGTCCTGCTCCTCTTTGCTCTAATGTTAGCATCACTAAAAGAGAACTTTACACTAATTTCTTATAAAGCAATAAGAGCTTACTGGGAGGAGGGAAAAAAGTAAGATTAGAAAGTCAATTGAGCTGAGCCCCGGTGGCGTAGTGGTTTTGCGCGGGACTGCGGCCCACTGGGACAGAGGTTCAATTCCGGCTCCCAGGAGCAAAGGCTGGGCCTCCTACTCCCACCACCCGAGGGCAGTGATGCCTAAAAAAAAAAAAAAAAAAAAAGTCAATTGAAATTGTCCTATTCCACCTGGCACTCAGTAAATACAATCCTGGGCACCTGCAGAAGGTGTAATTTATAATTTACTTGTTTAATTATTTGTTAATTATTTTGTAATAATAAGAGGAACTTCTTTAGCATCTAAATTAGCATAAATAAGTGTCATATTTTTTGCAGTATTCTTCAAATCCAATGTGGTCAGAAAGTCAAAGCTATATCACAGCTTACAAAAAATGTATAAACCAACGTATCTGTGAGCCTGTGACTTCTGATAGGATTCCCAGTATGGTGCCCAACCAGCCATGTCTACAAACATTCTTTCACTATGCCTAGTTTTCATATTGAATGGTTGAATACATTCAATGAAAAACTGAGAATAAGACAGTCACATTTAATCCACCCCTTTTTCCAAAATATGGACACACACACACACCCATAACCCTTTTCTTATCATTTCAACTTCAAATTGAGGTGAAGCTTTTATATTATTCTATCTTCAAACTTCATTTTGTAAATCTTTGGAATTTTTATTAAGTTGAACACTATGTTTCTCTTTACTGTATGAAGGATTGGAAGATAACTTGAGAAGGTGCTTTACTAAGCAGTTTAGGATCTGCTGCTATAGCAACTGTCTTTAGGCTTAGCATGGAAGGAACATGGTTAGTGGCTGGTGACAGTTCTGTAGACAATGTCTGCCTAATAGCATAACTCATTGGTGTCCAAGATAACTCTATTGTATATGAAGTTGAACTGTTAGCATCTTTATCACTACTGATTGAGTTGCATTTTTATTTTTGACCACTATTTTATTTTCCAATTAATGGACGGCTGCAGACAAGTTCTCTTAATAATATATTTGTCTTAAGTTTCTTTGCGATGCCTGATTTAAAACTATTTTCTGCATGAATGTGTATATGGTGGCAACCTTTAGCGCATTTTATATCAGACAATATATCAGACAATATAATTCTACCAGCTCTTCTACTTTCAAATTTTGGCTAATAGTATGTCTTTTTCTTAAACAGACATTTGCTTTCGTGAGGAAGAGGACATATGCACTCACTTTGGGGCTTAGCAGCTTGTAAACAACTGAGTTGATTACTAGGAGGCAGGCACTTAACAAACATTTTGTGTAGACTCAAGGGTATAAGGAGAATATGTGTAGCCAAATCAATAGTTACATCAGAAGAGAAATACTGAGGTGGATAAATACTCTGACGCTCCAAAGTGCATCTCTTCCATATATATTTTGTCTTGCCTTCAGATTCTCGCAGGAGCTCCACTCCGCCTTTGTGGGTGGTGGGTGTGTCTGAGGAAGCCCAGCTGGGAGAAGCCATGAGTCACCAAGATGACTGTCAGGCCAGAATACTTCGTGTTACTTTCTCTTGCTGTTCCGCCTTTGAAGTGCATTTGCAGAAGTCTGTTTTATTCTTAATAAATAGATTTGTCTCTTAAATGGAATATTTTGCAGACAAATTATGTCAGGAGCTGGTCTAGAGTAATAATTGAGGCTGAGGTAGACTGACGACTCAGAATCTTCAGTTTTGATTCCCATTCAGAATGCATGGGGAAAGCCCGCTGTCTGGGATTTGGGAAATAGTTCTTTGGTGGGGTTTAATTTCCCAGTGGAATTTCACCTAAAGATTGAGGATTACTTGGCTTGCGGATCCAGCCCATAGT
Source organism: Nesogale talazaci (assembly GCA_004026705.1). Classification (NCBI taxonomy): domain Eukaryota; kingdom Metazoa; phylum Chordata; class Mammalia; order Afrosoricida; family Tenrecidae; genus Nesogale; species Nesogale talazaci. The sequence goes on along the minus strand of PVJH01005206.1, from coordinate 18,892 downwards.
AGAGGGTATTACTTATTTAGGCTGGTTGGCTTATGCTCTGCTAAAATGAACAGTTAAGGAGACCCACTCTTATGATGTGAGGAGCTGCAATTTTCTGTAAACTCTTAGCTATTCTATTCCACAATGTAGTGCATTTCCTCCTGGATATAATTTTCCTGATCCTTGCACATGTTTGGTTCTTGTTTGGAAAAAAAAAAAAAAGAAATGGGCCTTGGGAAGATGGGATTTAGAGGAAAATGGCCTAGCTTTCTGGTATTAATTGACCAAAGTATTTCAGATGTTAAATTTATTGATTTACTAGTTTTCTTAAAAAAAATTCTCAAGGGCTGAGCTCCGGTTGTGTAAGTGGTTGAGTGCAGGTCTGCAGCCCACAGAATTGGCAGTTCAAATCCAGCGGCTGGTCTCAGGAGCAGCGCTGGGTAGCTCCCATGACCACCAGAGGGCAGTGATGCCCCAAAACCAAAACAAACAAACAAAAAATTCTCAATCATTAACAATCAGTTGTTAAAGTAACCCACAAGCTTTAACTTCTGATGAATCTTTTCTCTTTCTTAAGTGACCTTGATTGTCACATCACTTTCATTTTTAGTGTCAGATGTAGCTGGTCTTTCTTCTGTGAGTGTCCTGTAAATGGAGAAGGGTCTTCCTTTATTTATGTCTGTTCTTTTTCCTTCTTGGTGATTAGTTAGAATAATCTTTCTTACTGATGACAGATTCTTCTAAGTCTGTTTGTTTACATCTTTGAAAGGTAGGATTTAGTTCTTTTGATTCCATATTTTTGTTTCTCTGATGATGCTTTACTTATAAAGATTCATTTTATTTTGGATGGCATAGTGACTGGTAGATGAGGGCTTTGAATGACAAAAAGAGTGTACAGTATATGACTCACAGGGTCGTTAAGGAATAGAATAGCAAACAAGGAAAGATAAAGTTCTTTTGGTTCCGCTTCCAAAGTCAGAATCACATTAGACAGAGATCCATGAAGTTTTGCAGAACTTTTCTCCTTTACCACCAGCCACAGAAGGAATCTGGAATATGTCTTTCATACCTGCAAGTAATAAATAGAACTTTTCAAATATACAAGGTATATTTGAAAAATATACCTATTTAAAAAATTAAAATATTTGAAAAATTAAAAAATCAGCATACACTACTTAAATAGAAAATTCTCTTGTGATTCAAGACCAAAAGTAATACATGAAAGAATAGGCTGTCAGGTTATAAATAAACAGCATCTTGTGCCACTTTGGACCACATATTTAGAAATTCCGTGAAATGGTGTGTGTTGACATATATTAAACAACCAAAAAACAAATCTTTGACAAAAATTTTTTTCTCCCTTATGTTTTCCCATTTGGCTTATGCTACCCTCCAAACATCAGAAAGCATATTTGAAAAGCCTAATCTTTTATTCAGTTCAGATGAAATCTTTGTCATCTTTGGTAACACATTCAAATAATAATAATAGTGTTTCTTTACTTTACCAATGATTAATTATTCAGATATTGATATAGCATATGTATCATATACAGTGAATGATAGCTTTATAATTCTTCATAAAAGGAATTTGGTATAAGTACTTTTATAAGTCATACAAGTTTACCAAGAACTTGAGAAATCATGTAATCCATCTTTCCATTTCAATGAGCTAAGTCAATGGTGTTCCACTATTACTTGCCACTTAAAATTACAAAAGAATTTGAAATTATTATTTGTAAAATTTAATGCTAATTATTTTCCCATACTCATCCTTGTAAATATTTTCCTTCACAGATTATGTTTGAGGGTGGGTATTCTAGACACTATGTTTTAATACAATGAACCCTAGGTTTATTTATTAAGCTGTTATTACATTTGTATATACAGTTTTCTCCATTTATGTTTTCAGCTATTCTTCCTGTTTTGCTCCAGGAACATCCTAATCCAAGGGCCATTTATATGTTCTCACTCTTCTATATTGTTGTTTTTCATAATGTATTTTATAGCTGGCATTATAAAAGGTATTTTACTCGTTTTCTTTACATTGACAGAATATCTCGATTTTTATTATCAAATGAGAAATTTTATTTTCTTCTGTATTAGTTGTATTCATTCTTGTCTTCAAAGTGTATTTTAATCCTTCATTTGCTGTTTGGTTTTTCCTTCATTGCAGCCATGACACCCTTCATCTCTGGTGCAGAGGAACAGTCCATCCTACTGCTAGAGGCCATCGCGCAGTGGTCCAAGCTCATCAGAGCCCTGGCTTGTCCTTCACCGTCCTCTCAGCATTGCTGGGCTGGAGCCCAGCACTGTTGCCACTCTCCACTACCGCTTGCCAAAGGTCTTCCTCTTTTCATTGCCCCTCCACTTTATCACGTATGATGTCCTTCCAGGGACTGATCTCTCCTGACAACATGTCCAAAGTACATGAGAGCAGTCTTCCTTCTAAGGATCATTCTGGCTGTACTCTTCCCACACATATTTGTTTTTTTAGAAATCCATGATATTTTCTGTATTCTTCACCAACACTATAACTCAAATGCATCGATTCTTCTTCAGTCTTCTTTATTAAAAGTCCAAATTCCCTGCATATTTATTGATTCAGTCCACCTGTGGCCAGCTTAAGCTAAAAAGAGCATATTTCTTTCCAGAAGCCTTAGACAGGCAGATATGCAGAGATAACCTCAGGGCTGAGGAGATGCAACTGCCAACTTTCAGGTCTGGTCTTTCCTCATGTTCTGGATTAAGAGGTATTGACTGTGGGGTCAAGGGAGCCATTGGTTTAGGGACCAAACAAGTCACTGGTTCTTGGTATCCCATGTAGGGGCAATGGGGTCTGGCTTCTGTATTCAAAGGTTCTGATTTATTTCTCTTCAAAATCCAATCATTCCACCACTTGTCAATTTGTTGAACTGTGGTAGTGTGGGTGTTGTTCTGATGTCGAAAGTGATGCCACTGGTATCTCCAATATCAGCAAGCTCACAAAAGTGCACACATACCAGCAGAGCTTCCATACTCAGTCCTGCATGGTGATCCATGTGAGAATGTGGAAGGTGGGAATTGCAGGAGCAAGCAAGCCAGGGGAGAGCTATAATTTTCTTTTAATATTGGTGCTTTGACTTATGAAGCAGATCTCTAGTTTTTGTTTATATCCTGGAGTATAGCTTACACAAGATAAAATTCACACTTCTAGGAAATTATCAAGTGATATCATTTATTTCATATTCAAAAAATTTTGAATATAATTAATAAAATGATTGAAGGAATACATTGATAGGGACCCACCAGAAAATGAAGCTGTTATGTGGATCATAACAAACTATAAGCAATATTTTGAAAAACTGTTATTCCAGAACACTTAATTGTATTTATATGGAACTTGTATACAGATCAAGAGACAGTTGTACTGATAGAATAAGAGGATATGGATTGATTTAAAGGTATGTCAGGGCAGTATCCTTTCACCATATATATTCAATCTACATTTTGAGCAATTAATTAAGCAAGGTGAACTTTATGAAGAATGTGGCATCAAGATTAGAGAAAGATCATTTGATTGCCAAATGCAGATGATATAACCTTATTTGTTGAGAGCCAAGAAGACTAGATGTGCTTACCGATGATGATCAAAGATAATAGTCTTTTGTTTTGTTTTTTAACCTGTGGGAAAGCCAAGCACTTCACATTTATTTGTTGCCTGTGAATATCAGGCAGAATATACTTTTACTTTTTTAAATCATTTTACTGGGACTCACACAACTCTTATCACAATCCATACATCCATCCATTGTGTCAAACACATTTGTACATTTGTTGCCATCATCGTTCTCAAAACATTTTCTTTCCACGTGAGTCCTTGGAATTAGCTCCTCATTTTTCCCTCCCTCCCCGCACCCTTTCCTCATTAACTTTTGACAATTTATAAATTATTTTTATTTTGCCATGTCTTGCACTGTCCAGTGTATCTCTTCACCCACTGTTCTGTTGCCTTTCCCTCAGGAAGAGGGTTATAGGTAGATCCTTGTAATTTGTTCCACCTTTTCACTTTTTTACATAAATCATCTTATCGGGGGCTCATACAACTCCTATCATGAACAATACTACATACACCAATTGTATGCAGACCACATTTGCACATTTGTTGCCATCATCATTCTTGAAACATCCTCTTTATACATAGGCCCTCAGTACCAGCTCTCCATATAGCCCCTCCCCTCACAACCTTCTCCATGAGCCCGTAACAATTTACAAATTGTCTTTATTTTGTCATTGTACACTCTCAGATGTGTCCCTTCACCCACTTCCCCATTATCTGTACCCCATAGAGGTGGTCATATATAGATCTCTACAACAGGATCCCCTTTCTACTCCACCTCTCCTCTATCCTCCTGGCATTACCACTCTCATTCCTGGTCCTGAAAGGATCATCTGTCCTAAATTATCTGTTTCCAGCTCCAGTTTGCATCCCCTAGTCTAGCTGGATTTGTAAGGTAGAGTTGGGATCACAGGACTGAAGGGATCTTCTATCCCAAATACCCCATTTTTCTGACTCCAGTGTACATCCTCTGGTCTAGCTGGATTTGTCTGGTAGAATTAGGATCATGATAGTGGGTGGGAGAAAACATTTAAGAACTAGAGGAAAGTTGCATATTTCATTGTTGCTACACTGTTCCTTTACTGGCTCATCTCCTCCCTAAAACCCCTCTGTAAGGGGCTATTGCTTTACCTATTAATGGACTTTTGGTTCCCAATCTGTGCTTCCCCTCTTTTATAATGATATAATTATTATTTCTTTGATGCCTGATACCTGATCACTTCCACATCTCATCTTCGCACAGGCTGGTGTGCTTTTTCCATGTGGGCTTTGTTGCTTCTGAGCTGGATGGCTGCTTGTTTACTTTCAAGCTTTTAAGACCCCAGATGCTATATCTTTTGATAGCCAGGCACCATCAGCTTTCTTCACCACACATACATTTGTCATCAATGAACATATCAGGAAGGTGGGCAAGCAATGATGTTTTTTACTTCTTGAAGCCTGATTACTGATCAGTTTGACACCTTGTCGCCCCACAAGCTGGTGTGCTTCTTCCACTAGGACTTTGTTGCTTCTGAGCTACATAGCTGCTTGTTTACTTTCAAGCCTTTAAGATTCCAGATGTTGCATCTTTTGATAGCCAGGCACCATAAGCTTTCTTCACCACTTTTGCTTATGCACACATTTGTCTTCAGTGATTGTGTCAGGAAGATAACATCATGGAATGCCAATTTAACAGAGCAAAGTGTTTTTGCATTGAGGAAGTACTTGAGTGGAGGTCCAATGCCCATCTGCCATCTTAATACTAACTCTATAAATGTATGCACATAGATCTATTTCACCATCATCATGTATAATTATATTCACCTATTTACATGCCTGTATTTAGACCTCTATAAATGCTTTATAACACCCCCCCCCCAGTTCTTTCCTCTATCTCCTTTTACTTTTCTCTTGTCTCACTATAATGCTCACCTTCCACTGGGGTTTCAGTAATTTCTCTCTGTTGCTTTACTCTTGCTCAATCCCTATGTGGCCACTCACACACACCTTGTTACTGATTTTGAATCACTTGTCATTCCCTTATGCCTGGGTTGGTCAATATCACCTCCTTTCCACCTCCTCTCCATCTCCCATGTCCCCCTGGGAACCATCAGTCCTTGATTTTCTTCTCCCGACTGTTCATCCATCCTATCATATCTAGTTAGACCTGCAGAGATAACAATATGTACTATAAAAAAAAACAGACAGCCTAAGATGAAGCAACTAAAGAAAATAAATGATAATAGCAACAAAAACCCATGTCCAATATATATATGTATATATATGTTAAAATAAAAATAATAACAAAATAAAAACATGTAAACAGTTCGAAGTCTGTTTGTTGACCTCCAGGAGTGACTACCGATTGTGTCTGATTGGATGCCATACCCTGTCTCCAAAATATAGAATTGGCACTCCTTAGTGTTTTGCCATGGTATGGCTCAGTCAGACAGGGTACAATCCCGACCCGGTTTCTCAGGACTTTGTGTCAGCAAGGGATGACATGATTCATAGTGGGGCTGGCCATATGATCCTCTCTGTGCATTGGGTGTGCTGAGTGGGAATACCATCCTCAAGGCTCAGTGGACGAGGATGCACTCCTTGTCTTTTCCTCCCCCTTCATTTATTTTCCTGTGCTCTAATCAGGCATGTCTCACTTCCCAAGCTACAGCTTCGGTGTTGACCTCCAAAGCAAACTCCCCTGGGGAGAGAATTGGCTGTCCATGTAGTTGGGATTGAGGTTGGGCCCTCAGACCCCTCCACTGGTTCCCCACTCCATGTCGCCACTCTGCATTCACATCCTGGTTCACCAGGTTTAAGTTTGGTCCCTCTTTCCCTTTGGAGATAGATATAAACAACATGTTTCCCTGGGATGGGTTAATACCCCATTTTCTCTCTACACATCATCTCTCCCCTATCCCCCTACTGCAGTTGCTATCATATGTAGCCCTGGATTTGGTCTGACCCATACTACCTGGGCCTCTTCCCAAGAATTTCTGAATACAGCAGCTTTATTTCCTATAGCCCTTTTGCATTTTTAAGCTTACATCATCAGATTCATATTGTACATGTTCTTTTGTGCTTGACTAACTTCACTTAGCATAATTTCCTTCAGTTCTTCCCATTGGGTAATATGCTTCATGTGTTTGTCACTGCTTTTCAGCAATGTGTCATACTCCATTGCATATATATCAGTTGATGGAAATTTGGGCTGTTTCCTACTCCTTACAATTATGAGCTGTGCTACAATGAACATTGGAGCACAGATGTCTGGTTGTGGATTGTTGCTTACCTCTTCTGGGTATATGCCCAGTAGGGGGATTGCTGGGTCATATGGTAGCTCAATTTCCATCTGTTTTAGATATCTCCAAATTGATTTCCATAGTGGCTGTACATACCTACAGATCCACCCGCAGTGGCTAAGAGTCCCTATCTCCCCACAGCCTCTCCAGTATTTTTGCTCTCTGATTTTTTGAATTGGGCTATCCTTGAGGGTATAAGGTGGTATGTTATTGTTGTTTTGATTTGCATTTCTCTAATGGATAATGATCGGGAACATTTTCTCATATGTTTATTGGCCATTCAGACTCTCTGAAACTTCTGTACATGTCCTTTGCCCACTTCCTCAGTGGGCAGTTAGTTCTGCTCTTTATGGAAGCTATCAGATTATTGTAGATTTCAGTAATAAGGCCTTTATCTGATTTTTCATTGCTAAAGATGTTTTCCCAGCCCCTCGACTCTGTTATTACTCTCTTGGTGAATACTTTTGATGTATACAGGTGTTTTATCTTCAGTATATCCCACTTGTCTATTTTTGTCTCCTCTGTGTTTGAGTCCTTCCCTATTTCTGATACCCTATGTAATTCCTGTGCCAGTGTCCTCAGGTTGGTCCTAATTCCCTCATTGATGGCCCTAATAATTTTGGGATTTACTCAGAGGTCTGTGTTCTACCTTGAGTTTATTCTAGAGCATGGGACGGGGTAAGGGTCTTGCTTTATTCATCAACAGGCAGATATCCATTTTTTTTCCAGCACCACTTGTTGAAAAGGGCATCTGCTTCCCATTTGAGATTTTTCGGGCCCTTATCAACTATCAGTTGTCTGTATGCTGATGCTTTCATTTCTGGGTTTTTCATCCTTTTCCATTGGTCTGAATATCTATCATTAGGCCAATACCATGCTGTTTTGACCACTGTAGCTGTGTATTATATGCTAAAATTGAGTAAAGTGAGGCCTCCCCCCCACCATGATGTCCTTCTTCTTGAGGAGTTCTTTGGTAGTTCTGGGCTTTTTCCCTCACCATATGAAGTTGGTAATCATTTTTTCCATTTCTTTGGAGAAAGATGAGGGTAGTTGTATTGGAATTGCATTAAAACTATATAGTGTCTTGGGTAGAGCTTACATCTTTACTATGTTGGGTCTTCCGATCCTTGAGCATGGGATGTTCTTCTATTTGCTTAAGTCATTCTTGGTTTCTTGCAATAGTGTTCTGTAATTTTCGTCATATAGCGCTTTTGTTCTTTTAGTCAGATATATTCCTAGATATTTCAATTTGTGGTTGTCTATTGTCAAGGGTACCTTTTTTTATCTTCTCTTCTGTGGTCTTATCTGATGTGTATAGCACTCTGATTGACTTCTGATTATTGATTATGTGTCCTGCTACTCTGCTATACTCCTCCATTGCTTCCAATCCTCCCCTTGTGGAGCTTCTGGGGTTTTCCATATATAGAATCATTTCATCTGCAAATATTGATAGTTTCACCTCTTCCTTCCCCAGGCAAATAACTTTGATGTTTTTTCTTTGCCTTATGCTGTTAGGTAAAACCTCCAGTACAATATTAAATGAGAGTGGGTACAAGGGACATCCATGTCTGGTCCCCTTTTTCAGTGGGATTGTGTTCATCTTTTCTCCGGGATTGTGTTCATCTTTTCTTCATTGACTATCACGTTGGTTGTTGGTTCTTCTTATATAGTTTGTATTATTTTGAGGAATTTTCCTTCTATTCCTATCTTCTCAAGTGACTTAAACAGGAATTGCTTTTTCAAATGCTTTTTCCACATCTATTGATATTGTCATGTGGTTCTTATAGTTTTCATGTCAATGTGGCAAATGATCTAATGGTCTTTCATATTTGAATCACCCATGCATCCCTGGTATGAACCCCAATTGGTCACGGTGAACTATTTGTTTTATATACTTTTGTATTCTATTGGCAAGTATTTTATTAAGGATTTTTACATCCATGTTCATTAGGGATATTGGTTTGGAGTTCTCATTTCTTGTGGGATCCTTGCTCAGTTTTGGTATCAGTGTTATACTAGCTTCCTACAAGGAGTTTGAAAGTTTGCCATCTTTTTCGATGTTTTGGAAGAGTTTGTTTAGGATTGGTGTCAATTCTTCCCTGAATGCTTGGTAGAAGTCTTGTAAAGCCACCTGCTCCAGGTAAATTTTTTTAATAATCCCTTGATAACTTTGTCTATTCCATTGTTATTGGTCAGTTGAGATTCTTAATGTCATATAGGAAGAGTCTAGAGAGGGACTGCTTTTCCAAGAATTTGTCCATGTCTTCCAAGATTTTGAATTCATTGGGGTACAGTCCTTTGTAGTACTGTGTAATTATCCTTTTGACTTCATTAGGGTCAGTTGTGATGTCCCCTCTTTCATCCCTCATTCTTGCTATTGAAAAATCCCCCCTCCTTTCTTTGGTTAGATCTGCCAGTGGTTTGTCAATTTTGTTAATCCTTTCAAAGCACTAACTTTTAGCAATATTTTCCCATTTAAAAAAAAATTTTCCCTCTCTTGAATCTCAGCCCTGATTTTTGTTATTTCTTTTCTTTTGCTATTTGTGGGATTGTCCTACTGGTTCTGCTATAATCATTGTAAATTCTGTGCCAATATATCATTTATGAGATGCTTCTCTTTTGTCAGATGTGCATGTATTGCTATGAAACTTCTTTCATAACTGCCATTCCTGTGTTCCATAAGGTTTGGTATGCTATGTTTTCATTTTCATTGGTTTCTAAAATTTCCTATTTTCATCTCTGATCTAGACCAGTATGCACTCCTTTTGCAATAGATAATTATTCATCCTCCAATTATTTGCTCTTGTTTTCTTCATCTTACTTTTGTTGATTTCCAACCTTATGGCCCAGTGGTCAGAGAGAGAGAGAGGTCTATATGATAGCGATGTGGTTATATTTGTATAGATTTGCCTTATGCCCCAGCATGTGGTCTATCCTTGAATATGTTCTGTGTGGGCTTGAAAAAATGTAAATTTTTAATACTTGGATAAAAAGCTCTGTAGATATCTATCAAGTCAAATTGTCTAATTGTAGTGTTTAGATCTCTAGTCTCTTAATTGAGTGTCTTTTCCTGTGATTTGTATTTCTTAGAAAGTGGTGCATTGAAGTCACCCACTATAATTGTTGAGGCTGTGATTTCTTTTTTTCATCTTTTGGAGTGTTTGGTTTATGTATTTAACTAGTCTCTCATTTGGGGAATATATGTTTAAGATGCTTATTGGTTCATTGCCTACCATTCCCTCGAGCATTATAGAGTGTCCCTCCTTATCTCTTTTTATAGCTTGCAGTTTGAGATAAATTTTATCTGAGATTAGGATTACTAACCCTGCTTTTGTAAAATTGTTGTTTTCTTGGTATACCTTTCTCCACTCAGTCTACTTTTTTCTGTAGTCTTGAATACACTGCAGATTGATGGATTGTGTTTTCAATGTCAGTCTACTGACCTCAGCATTTTAATTCCTTAGTTTAGTCCATTGATATTTAGGGTTAGCATCTCCAACTGTAGAATATGTGATGTTATCTTATGCCTTTTGTGTTGGGTGTTTCCCTACCTTCTTTTCTTTTCAGGGTGCTGTGCATGTGTGTGTGTGAAGGTTGATCATTCTTGACTTATTTCTACCCTTGAGCCATTGCCACTTTCAAGTTTGTTTTCTCTTTGTTGCTCTCTGGATGAAGTTGTTCTATCTGATGTTTTTTGATTTATGCTTGATGTGTACTGTTCTCCTGCCCATACTGGGACAGCAAGAATGTTTTTTAGGGCTGGGTTTTCTTCTAGTGTATTCTTTGAGTTGTTCCTTTTCTGGGAAGATTCCTACTTCTCCATCTATTTTAATAGATAATTGGCTGGGTGGTATATTCTTGAGTTTGCATTATTTTCCTTCAATTTTTGGAATATATTACTCCACTCTCTCCTGTTCTTTATATTGTCTGCTGATAGATCTCAGCATATTCTTATTTGGGAAACTTTATATGTTATTGCTTTTCCCCCCCCTAACTATTTTCATGATTTTCTCCATTTATTCAAAGTTGCATAGGTTAGCTATTATTTGTCTTGGTGACTCCTTCTTGGGGTTCAGTCTAGCTGGTGTTCTTTCAGCCTCCTGAATGGCTGCCTGGTTTTCATTCATTAAGCTTCTGAAGTTTTCCTCCAAGACTTCTCTATTATTGCAGATGACTTCTTTGCTTTGTCTTCCTCTGGTAGACCAATAATTCTGATGTTCCTCTTGATAGCATCAGGCATAGCTCTTACATTTTCTTCAGTTTTTCCAATAATCTTATTAGATTTTTGTTTCTGTATGTTAAATCCTCTTGGCTATCCTCTAGGTTATTGATGTGGTTTTTAGCTTCCTCCAGTCGATTCGTGAAGTCTGTGAATCTACTGTTGGTTTTTGTTGTCTCATCCTTAAGCTCTTGTATTTCCCATTGTTTTATGGACTTTATCTCATCTATCAATTCATACTTTTTCTATATTGTTTTCCCCATATCCTATGACTCTAAGTATCATTCTGAAAGTTTCTTTCTGTGGCATATTAATGTCTGCTTCTTCTATGCATATCCGTAGGTTCAGGAAATCTTCTACCATTGCCTTTTGTTTCTCCTGGGTTTTTTTTTGTGTGTGTGGTGTCACTGCCATGGTGGGAGTAGGAAGCTCAGCCTTGCTCCTGGAGAGTTGCTTCTGGATTTAAATCATCAACCCTGTGGGCCGCAGTCCCGTGCACAACCATGACAGCACCAGGGCTTCTGTTTTTCCATTGAGGTTGTTGGGGTTGATTGTTGCTTGTGTTGTGTTGTTTTTGAGGAACCAGGTGCCATTTCCAATGGATTTGAAGAGTACTGGCTGTCTGGGAGACTTATAGGAGTGTGCCTTTGAACTTCCTGTGACTAATTTCACTATGGAATAGCCTAGTATTTTATCCTCTTGTGACTTCATTCTTTTTCTAGTGAACCAGTATTCCATTATCTGGAGGGAAAATTGTATAGTCCTCTCAGGAATCACTTGTTGGATTGTTGTGGACCCAGAAGGATGGTGCTGCACTGCATGATCGCACCAGGAGCTAGGATGGTGCAGCCCACAACAGTTTGGGGTACTGGAGGGTGTGTGTGGATGCTCACTGCAAGGGGAACACCACGGAAGGCTGGTGGGCTACCCACTCCTGAATAGAGCACTGTGAATGGTGGAACTCAGGCCAGCACCATTAGGATTACCTTGGGCAACGTGAGGCACAAAGCAGGTGGGAGCTCTCCCAATCACACAGGCTGTAATCCCCTGTAAGAAATTGGACAGAAAATACCCAGTTGGAGGGTGGGTGGGCTTCTCCAGCCTCAGGCTGCACTGCACAGGGTGGGGCTTTCCCAGGTGGGTGTAGCAGGTGTAATTGCCCTAGGCTAAGAGAGTGTTCTGTCCTGTGAATCAAACTTGAAAAGACCAGGAGTTAGCAACAAAAAGCAAACCTGCTGAAACTGTGGGGGGAGTAGGGGACACAAAGAGAAGCGAGGGAACTCAAAGCAACCACACAGCCCACCCCCTATCCCTGAGTGTGGGACTGCAAGGGTTCAAACTCTGCCCTCTACTGGTGACAAGCTGCAGTAAGGATGAGACAATACCCCTGTGCCGGCTTCAACTGCCCTTGCAGTAGCTCTGGCAGAGAAAGTGGCAGAAAGTGGTGGGGCTAGGGCCACACCCTATCTGGCCTTCACTGTGGTAAGCCAAGAGCCCCAACCCCTCAAAACCTTGTGAATCTGTGCCTACTTATCTGTATGATACTCCTCCAGCTATCCAGTAGTGCTCCCTGAGTCACTCTTCCTGAGTGAGCTCCCAGACAACTCTCTCTTGTGAGCATCACTTGGTCGCCATCTTTCTGAATCGATAGTCTTACAATTTAAATTACAACTCAATGTAAAGAAAAAATCCTCACAATTGGATCAATAAATAACAGCATGAGCTGAGCCCTGGTGTCCTAGTGGTTCTGTGTGGGAATGCAGCCCACAGGATTGACAGTCCAAATCCAGCAGCAGCAGCAGCAGCTCTCCAGGAGCAAGGCTGGGTTTCCTACTGCCACCAGGGCAGTGATACCACAAAACAAAACAACAACTAACATCATGAGAAATGGAGAATTTTTGAAGTTGTCAAGGGTTTCATTTTACTTGCATGGAAATAATAGTGAAAGACATTATTTGGGACAAATTTGCTGCCGAAGACATCTTTAAAGTAATAAAGAGGAGAGTTGTCACTTTGAGGACTGTCTCCCAAGCCATAGGATATTTTCAATTAGAAGAACTGATAAAAGAATTGAATTATGATGCTAACACTTAACATTTAGTGTGAAGCCACTAAGTCTTTGTTGGTAGAAACACCAACAGTGTGCTCCTTAGAAGAGAAGGTAAAAACATTTTGTTTCAGGTACTTTTCACATGTTATTAGCGGGAATCTCTCCTAGGAAAGGGCATCATGCTGATTACAGAGCCAACAAAAGAGAAGAGATGAACTGACAGTGGCTGTGACAGCAGGTTCAAACATAACAGTGGTTGTGATGATGACCCAGAATTGGGCAGTGTTTAGTTTTACAGTACATAGGATTGCTATGGATTGCACCTATCCCCAACTTTAGGTGTGCAACTATATGCCTTTTGGCAAATTTCTGCAATGACTATAACAACAAACAAAATCCATTAATCATAGGCAATTTCAAGTCAAAGCAGATTAAAATTAAAGCAAATAAATGAGAAGCAAACACAAACATTGAATGAACCCCAATTGAATTTATAGATTATCTTAAGAATAAATATGACGCCCTATACACTAATGTCTTCAGAAAAATTGTGGGGTGATATCAAGGATATTAAATATAAAATTTTTAAAGGATCACTACATAAGACAAGAAAAAGAAAAGAATAAAGTTTATATTAGAAAAATTCTGAAACAAACTCTTGAATTTAGAGAGAGTTAAGTGAACACAAGAAATGATGAAGCAAAAGGACTGAAGAGATTCCAACCAACAGCTCAAGAAGACAAAATAAAGTGTTATAATGAGGTGCTAAATGAAATGTTTCAACAAGTTGTTGAAATGTTTCAACTTGTGTTTTATTGACTATGCCAAAGCATTCAATTATGTGGATCAAAACAAATTATGGGTAAACTTCTGAAGAATTTGGACTCTTGTACACTTGATTTTGCACATGAAGAACTTGTTCATGGATCAAGAGACAGTTGTTAGAATAGAATAAGAGGATAGTAAATTGATTACAATTAGGAAAGATGTGTGACAGAGTTGTATCTTCTCATTATACTTATATTATACAATCTGTATTCTGAGCAAATAATCAGAGAAACTGGGTTATATGAAGAAGAATATAGCAACAGGTTTGGAAGCAGGGAATATGCAGATGACACAAACTTGCTTGTTGAAAGAGAGGAGGACTTGAAGCACTTCCTGGTGAAGATCAAGGATGGATTATGACTATATGGATTACAACTCAATGTGAAGACCAAAATTGGCACAACTAGACCAGTAAGCACTATCATGATAAATGGAGAAAACATTGAAGCTGTTAAGGATTTTGTCTTGCTTGGATCAAAAATCAATGCTCTCAGACGTAGCAGTCAAGAGATCAAAACAAAAACACAAACATTGTTTTAGGAAAATCTTCTGCACACGACCTTTTTAGGATATTGCAAAGTAAGGGTGCTACTTTGAGGACTAAGGTACCCTTGAGAACCCTTGGTATTTTCCATTGCCTTATATACATGTGAAAATTGGACATTGAATGAGGAAGACCAGACATAAATCAATGCATTTTTATTGTGGTGCTGAAGAAGAGCACTGAAAGTAGCATGGACTCCCAAAAGTACAAACTGATCTCTTTTTGGAAGAAGTGCAGTCAGAGTGCTTCTAAATGCAAGGATGAAAAGAGTTTGTCTTGCATACTTTGGACATGTTAGGATAGACCAGTCCCAAGAGAAGGACATCATGTTTGGCAAAGTAGAGAGAAAGCAAAAAAGAAGAGGACCCTCAAGATGATGGACTGACACTATGACTGCAGTAATGGGCTGATATCTGGGAAAAATTGTGAGATTGGTGCAGAACAACGTGGTGTTTCATTGTGTTGGGCACAGCATTGGTACAGGTTGAAACCAACTTGGCACCTAGCAACTACAACAAAATATCAATGAAATGTGCATAAACTTAGAGTTAGAAGACCAAATGAGAGAATATGCATAGTGTTTCTCAAGCTTATAAAACTAAGAGAAAATTCATGCTCTGATGTGCGAAAGGTTCATTGATTAAGATACTGCCCAGTGTGGAAGTATCATGGAAAGAGGAAAAGAATAAAGTAACTGTACCTAAAAGAGTAGGCTAATATTCAACCATTTGATGAGGTAGCAAATGACCATGAATCAGTGGTATTGAAGGAAGAAACTCAAGTTTTGGCGAAGTCTTAAAAGCACCAACCATCAAAATAAACAAGCAAGCAAATATGAAACACAATAAAAAAATAAATATATGAAGACTTGAAGAATTGATGCTTCAGCAAGTGGTTGCAATGCTAGAAATGTTCATTCTTCTTTCCCAAGATATTTGAATAACAGCTATATAACCAACTGACTGAAAGAAATAAATATTTGTGCCCATCCAAAAGAAATATAATTTATCAGAATGCAGAAGTTATCAAACAATATCATTAATGACATGCAGATAAAATTTTACTGAAAATATTTTTAAAGCACAGTTGTATACTGCCCCAGAAATTTCTGAGACTGTGATGAGTTACAAGTGTAACACTTCATTTTTCTCTTTGGAACAACTGCTGGTTTCACACTGAAAATCTTGCAGCTAGCAGCCCAACTTGTAACCAACATGCTATGGAAAAAGTCTGGGAATGATATCATTACTGATGTCTTTTGGATCATGTTTGGAACTAGTGAATATCAGAAAGGTATTTACTAGTGTTTTTTGATTACTCAAATGTATATGTCCCAGTCTGTGGGTCCGTTATTTACAAGTCCTGGAAGGGGGAGCAGGAATTGGAGGGGACAAGAGATGCGAGAAATGGAGACAAGACAGGATTCTGATCAAGTCTAATTTTTTGGGAAAAAGTACACAGGTTTTATAGGGTAAAGAAAAAGCGAGGCAAGAAACAGGTGTTAATTTTTAATCTCCATGTCGTCATTGTGGTCATGCTCTGAGACTACCAAAATAACACAATGGTTTCCATCAAAAGCTATTTCCTTAACTACCTTGGCAGGCTTCAAAGGTTGTCCTTATAAATCAAGAAAAGAATAAGAGGGGGGTTTATAGCCAAATTCAAATTGGGCCCGGGATGAAAAATTACAAAGCTTCAGGTAATAAACTGTAGACAATCAAACAAGCTACGTGATGTTCTACATGTAGAACATGGCTGGTCCTCATAGCTCTGGACATGTCCCCCTTTTTATTTTTTCAAATGTCGAGAAAAAACCCTCGGGAACTGAGCCTGTCTTAGGTTTCCAATTGCCGAAATCATCCTTACCCTTCATCGGTCAATAGTCCAATGAGCAACTAAGACCTGTCTTAGGTTGGTATGATTTGGACTCGATCTTACCTGCATTGGCTGTCTGACTCAGCTCACAGGGGCAGAGGGTCTTATCATTTCATAATTGCATGCACCACCCTCATTAGCATTACCCATTTCGAGGTGGTGGTAATGAACTTGTAAGGGTTTTGCTTGGACCGTCTCTATTTTCTGTTTTATGAAAGCCACGAGCATAGAGGCATTGACTGCTCTGAGATCTTGTAGAAGTCTCCATTTTCCGGACTTCTTCCTAATGACAAATATTGGGGTATTCCATGGGGAGGTACTTTCTGTGATATGCCCTGCTTCTAGTTGTTCCTGCACTAACTTCTGGGCAACACTCAATTTTTCACTCGTCAAAGGCCACTGATGAACCCAGACAGGTTCATCTGATTTCCAAGTGATTGGGTCAGTACATTTCTGGGGTGCAGGTATGTCAGCGGCTGAAACTAAAAATTTCCAAAACCTTTTTTGTCTAATTGTCCCACAGCAGGGATGGGATATCGAACGTCATCCTCCCCCTTGCCTAACTCCTTCCCAGGGCTATATCATTGAGCAAGCATCTGAGCGGTAACCATATCATTAGGGCTGCACATCATAATTTTCATCTGAGAAAGCAAGTCTCTGCCCCCGAGGTGAACAGGCAATTGAGGGATGACAAATGGCTTAATGAGGCCTGAATTACCCTCCTTGTCCTTTCAGGTAAGGTATTTGGAACTTTGTCTAGGATTGCTACTTTGTCCAATTCCCTTTAAATTGGTGAGTGTTTCCAAGGTGGACCAAGAAGGAGACCAGTCCTCCTGTTTAATGATGGTTACATCAGCTCCAGTATCTATTAATCCTGTAAACTGCTTGCCATCTAGCCATAATAAAAGGGAGGGTTTTTGACTGGTGATGGGCTGTACCCAATACACATCTGGGGACCCAAAGCTTCCTATTCCTCTTTTAGGGTGCTGAATTTTATTTTCAGTCTTAACAAATGGCAATAATATTAAGTGGGCTATTCTTTCCTCTTGGGGAACAATGATAATTTTATCAACCGCTTTGGTCATAATTTTAATTTCTCCAAAACAGTCATTATCAATAATCCCTGGATAAATCTGCAAACCTTTCATGGTGATACTACTTCTTCCTAAAATTAACCCAAAATATTCAGGGGGCAAGGGGCCATGCACTCCAGTGCTCAGAGCCTGTGCTCCCATTTCAGGAGTTAATACTGTGTGGGAGGCGGAACAGAGGTCAAGTCCTGCGCTCCCTGGGGTGGCACTACTAAATTCTGAAATGGATTGTTGCTGCTGGCTGGAACAAAACTGACTGCCCCATAAGCTTGTTTCGGGGCCCAGGGCCGGCGCCTCATTCCATTTCCCAACGGAGAGGGAATGGGGTTTTCTAAATTGTCAGTCTTGGATCTATAATTGCTAGCCCAGTGCTTCCCTTTTTTGCATTTTGGGCAGACACTGGGAAGCCGCAGCGGAGGGTTTAACTCCTTCTGAGGGGTCTCAGGGGACTTGTGGCAATCTTTTGCAAAATGGCCATTTTTTCCACATTTAAAGCAGTCCTTCCTGTTCCTCTCTTGATCAGCTAAAAAGTCCTTTACGATTTGTCTGCTAAAGGCGGCACCCATTGCCAGCCCTTGCTGGTAAGAGGGCTCAATGTCTGCACATAGGCGAGTGTATCCTCTCAAGTCTGTTTTATTCTTATGTGGCTGGATAGCTGTCTGACAGGCGGGATTTGCATTTTCAAAAGCTAGTTGCTTGATATATTCTGCACTGGTCTCAATGTTTCCAAATAGCCTTTCAGCAGCATTCATGAGCCTATTTGTAAAGTCTGCAAATGACTCGTCCACCTTCTGTCTTATATCAGTAAGAGTAACATTAGGATCTCCCTTAATGGACAATCTTTTCCAAGTCTTAAGCGCAGCTGTTTGGATCTGAAAATATAACCCTGGGCATACATCTTTTGTTCTTCAGAAGTGGCATAATCGCCCTCACCCATTAACTTACCCAGGGTCCACGGGGTGTCAGTGCCAGCATTTCTTCTGGCAGTATCTTTACAATTGTCAAAATATTCAGATTTCCACAACAAATGGTCCCCGCCAGAAAGGACTGCCTTGGCTAACGCGTTCCAGTCTCCTGGAGTGAGCCATTTCCCAGCCAGGGAATCCAAGAGACCCATCGTATAAGGTGATGTAGCCCCATAAGTGGAAACAGCCTTCTTTAATTCCTTAATTAAAAGAAATTTTAGACCTTCATAACTCCTAACAGGGTCGTCCTCATCTGTCTTAGTTTCAATACCAGGGAAGGCAAGTTGAAAACAAGAGGATTGAAACGGGGAGGGGAAGGATGGTTTTGTCCCGGAGCTTTGTTTCGTTTCGGGCATCAAATCCTGCAATGCCTGTGTTAAGGCACGAATTTCCTTTTTCAACTTGACTTGTTTATTCCGGCGACCGGCCTTATTTTTCAAATCCGAAACTTGGCCAACAGCT